>CM016624.1:11835286-12091367 GCA_005393395.2 Gossypium australe | reverse complement strand
GGGCGATCCAAATCATCGATTGGAGGGAGCATGTGGTAGCTTCATATAACTGGAATTAACAAGAAGAAGAAACGTCACGACTTGGGGGCATCAATGAAACCTTTTATCCTGCCATGCACCTATCGAGTACAAAGGAGTCCTCAAGAAGTTTTGTGCAGAGAAACTCCTGCTATGATATCTGGACACTTGTTCTTGTCTTCTTCATAACATGTTTAGCTAAATTTACCTTGTCAAAATCTGATCTTTTGGTCAATCTATTCATTTTGAGCCTTACTCTCGATGTCTCTTATAATTATACTTTTAAAGCATTTTTCATTGAAATAACGATTAATGGACCACTAGTATTCAAACTAAGAGAGTTTCGCATACTGCTCTGAAAACTTCTAGTTGTTACAAGAACCTAAAGGGGGAACGGTGTTCAAAACTAACCAGTTCATGGGGTAATCGAAACCTAAATTGGTGACCCCCCAAAGAGATCAATCAAACCAGGAGGCAAGATGATCCGTCACAAAGAGATCATTCTCATGCATTCATTCACATCCAATTAGGGGCATTCGATTCATTCCGATCATTGCATCCTAATCATAGTAAAAAGACCATTCGCATGTCATCCATAGCACATGTAGATAGGGGCATTCGAGTCATTTCGAGCATTACATCAGCATCATTTTCTAACAGACAGGTTCCTCAAAGAACGGTGTAACAAGTTCAGGTGGAGCAAATTGAAGATTGATAACCTCCTGAAGGAGGCAATATAAAAATTATCTATGGCCATCGACCAGCGGTGGACTAGGTTGAAGATCGCTCTATTTCCACTGACCAGTAGTGGAATAGGTCGAAGATGTTTCTATTACCATCGACCAGCGGTGGAACAGGCTGAAGATCGTTCTATTACCACTGACCAGTAGTGGAATAGGTTGAAGATGTTTCTATTACCACTGACCAGTAGTGGAATAGGTTGAAGATTTTCTATTACCACTGACCAGTAGTGGAATAGGTTGAAGATGTTTCTATTACCACTGACCAGTAGTGGAATAGGTTGAAGATTTCTATTGCCACTAGCCAGTAGTAGAATAGATTGAAGATGTTCTATTACCACTGACCAGTAGTGGAATAGATTGAAGGTTATCCTATTACCACTAGCCAGTAGTGGAATAGATTGAAGATGGTTCTATTACCACTGACCAGTAGTGGAATAGATTGAAGGTTATCCTATTACCATCGACCAGCGTGGAATAGATCGAAGATTGTCCTTTACCATCGACCAGCGGTGGAATAGATCGAAGATTGTCCTATTACCACTGACCAGTAGTGGAATAGGTTGAAGATTACAAATGTTATCTCCCTGAAGACTCCACAAGATTGAAGCTACAGGCCCTATCCCTCGAAAACATCAAGTAGTAGAGCAGTTTGAAGCTACCTAACAAAGAAAATCACCAGAGAAAAACAACAAAGGGCAGGATGCAGTGAATCTCGACAGATTTGGGCCTTCATTATGTCTTTGCTCTATTCCTGTTACACGACAATGAGCAAAGAGGGGCAGCTGTAGAAGGCCCAATCTGTCCGGGCCCTCTGCTAAGACCAAATCCCTAAGCCCAAATCTAAAAGCCCAAAACTTAATCTAGGGTTTCTGAAACCCTAGCCTTTGGTGCCGCAGCCCTGCCCATGTACCTGCCACCATGCCACCACGGCCTCGTCCGCACGCCCCCACTCTCCATGGTTCCCCACCACCTGCGAGAGAAGACAAACCAAGACAGCAAGGAAACCACAACAAAAAGAAATTTTGTATTCTTCTATTGCTTATTCGGCTATAAAAGCTAATTGAGAACAATGTATTAGGGGTTGGTTTTTCTCAGATTGAATCAATACACAGAATATTTCCAAAAACGCAAACAATAGCAAACACCTAGAAGTAGAAATCGGTGTCAGTCCATAACAGGCAATCGAAGAGATCACGAAACCAGATCCGAAGGTCTATTTTCTGTTTTATTCTTTTATCTATTTTTGAAATCATCTACACCAATCCATTTATTCTTAAATATATATATATATAAATAACATATAAGAGAATAATATAAAAAGAGAAAATTTACCTGATTGGTGAGTTTCGGCCACCGCGTGCGGTGGCCGACGGCTATAACTGGAGGCGTTTGGGCGACGGCTTAGGCTAGGGATTGGAACCCTAGCAGAGCAAAAGGGGGAACTCCCCCTTTGTTTTCTTGAATGCAGCAGAAATAAAGAAAAAAAGAGGAAAACTTGCATTTTATAGGATAGTCAGAACGGCGTCGTTTAGGGTCTAGGCCAATGGCTCCAAAACGACGCCGTTTCAAGCATCCGACCCACGACCCGACCCGATAGCTGGGGATCCGCGTGTTTTCTTGTGGAGGGGCTAATTGCGCATTCAGCCCCTCCGTTATTTTACTTTCCTGCAATTGGGTTTTCTATTTCTTCAAAATTTGCCCAGAAAATTCGTCCGATTGTCAATTTGGTCCCTCCACTACTGCGCGTTTTGAAGGGAGGGGTTATTGCCCGTCTTGGTCCCTCCCTTCTTTCATGCATCTCGATTCGACCCCCTTCCCCTTTTATGTTATTGCGAATTGACCTCCAACATTCCATTCTAAAATCAATTTGATCCTTATTTCAGTATTTTGCAATCATTATTATTATCTTATATTATTATTATGTTATCATCATATCATACTATTATTATTATTATCATAATTATAACTATATTATACTAATATACTGTACATATCATATATAAATTATATATCTTGTATATTATTATTTTATTTTTTATTTTCACTACTACATTTATATTATTATTTCATATGTTTCGTATTGTTACTACTATTATACTATATTATATTTTTATTACTATTATATCTATGCTAGCACATTGTATTATTTCGTTCCCCCCCCCTTTATCACTATTATATATTGATGTTGTCATTATTAGTTTAGTATCTTGCTATTGTTATTATTATATTATTGTGTTGTACATATTTTATATTATTATTATATTTTGTATTATTACTAATACTATTACTATATGTTGTTATTATACATATTTTGACATTATTATTACTCTACTATTATTACTATATTATTATACGTATACATGTTGCATCACTACTATTTACTATTATTATCACTGTATTATTATTATTATTATTATTGCTATATATATTACATTGCACGTATTTTGTATTGTTATTCTACTATTATTATTATATTTATTAACATCGTTTTTTTTGCTTCAAATTTCTTTGTTATCATTATTTTACTTTATTTTCTTAATTTTTTTTCGTTATTGTACATCCATTATATTCTGTTTATTCTTGCTTGCGTCATTCCATGTAGATAGGTGACTTTGAAACACATTTCAATGTTTTTTCATCAAAAAAAATTTTCATAAAAAGGGATTTCACAAAGGTAATATTCATGAATTTGGGAAGTCGAAAATTCGCCCCCATCGTGCTGGGTGCGACTTTTTGTTTGACTGAACAAGTGGATAACCTTTCAAATTTTGTTTCTATTTTCAAATAAGGCGATATTTGTGCGTTCGGAAATTCGAAAAGATCATGCCCAATCGTGCTGGTGTGTTTCTTTTATATGACCGAATGAGCAAATACTCTTTCCAAAATTCTAAAATATGTGCTTGGAGATATTTTTCGAGATGATCTTGAATTCGGGGACTTGGATTATCGTATCCAATCGTGCTGGATGCGAGACTCTTTTCCTTCGAAACAAGGGAAACTCAATATTCAATCGGTTTGTTTAAAAACAATAAAAAGAGCAAAATTTCAAAATCGTTTCAAGCTTTTCGACATTAGGACATTGATTAATCAATTTGGTACCGATTTCGGGCGTTGTGAGGGTGCTAATCCTTCCTCACACGTAACCGACTCCCGAACCTATTTTCTCGAATATCCGTGGACCTAGAAAACTTTGTTTTAGTAAATCAAATGTTTTATTAAAACAAAGGTGATCCGATCACTGATAAAGGTCGGTGGCGACTCCTGTTTTACTCATTTTCAAAACCCAAGTCCGATTCCCGCCTTTTCAAAAAGGATGGTTTCGACAAGATCGTGCCCAATCGTGCTGGGTGTGCTTTTCTGTTCGACCAAGTGAACGGATATCCTTTCAAAATCGCAACACATGTGTTTGGAGAATTTGGAGATGATCTGAATTCAAGGACTTAGATTATCATGTCCAATCGTGCTGGATATGAGACTCTACTCCTTCGAGACAAGAGAAACTCGATATTCAATTAAGTTTTTTTTTTAATGAAAAAGACAAAAATAAGACTTCAAAATCTTTTCAAACTTTCCGACATTAGGACATTGATTAATCAATTTGGTACCGATTTTTGGGCGTTGCGAGGGTGTAATCCTTCCTCGCACGTAACCGACTCCCGAACCTATTTTCTTGAATATTCGTGGACCTAAAAACATTGTTTTAGCAAATCAATGTTTTTATTAAAACAAGGTGATCCGATTACACCTAATAAATATCGGTGGCGACTCCCGTTTTTATTCATTTTTAAAACCCAAGTCCGATCCCCGCCCTCTCAAAAGGGAAGGTTTGACAGCTTGGCGACTCCACTGGGGACCAATAAGAGAGTCAGGCCGTAAAATTGATTATTCCTTGTCCTTTTGTTGAAAATTTGGAAAATCATTTTGAAAAATCATGTTTCTTTTGATGCATTTGCTGGTACTATTATGCAATGATGTTGAGTCTCATAGGATATCTCTGCATTCATGTTTGCATGACCGTCGTGGTCACACCCTTAAGTGGGAGCGAAAAACTATGCCTTCGTGAGGTTTTCACCTCCGCATGGGCTAGAGGACCGCTTCCGGGATACATCCGTACCTATGTCTTCGTGAGGTTTTCACCTCCGCATGGCCATAGGGAAATGTATCTCCCTGAACCGAACTCAGTCCGTATGAGCCTATAATGGGTGAGGATCGAGGAATCTGCTGGTTTGGGTACCTTGACTTTAGAACTTAAACACATGAAGAGAGACTTAAGGGCCTTCCCTAGGTAGAGCCATATCAATCCTTAGTGGTCACCAGATAGGATTTTTTTTTTTTTTTTTTGCTTTCATGATATACCAACTTGTCTACTTTTTTTGTGCATGACATCCATGGTCAAGAGTATCAATTCACGACAGTTTCCAAGTTAAGAAAGCTGTTATGGAAAACGAATTCCTTGATAAAGTGGAAGACAATGCCGCGGTTCGCGTATGGTCAGACGAATGCAATTAGAAAAGGGGAACAGTTTAGCCGATGGGTATGTGTCAGACTATGGGACTTCACGCGCATCAACACTACGCAAAACGACTTGGGAGCTAAAGAAGATATGGAATCAATGGGACGATAAGACGAAGCAGCTGTTCTACCACAACTATGGTGATCTACCCTACTTATTCGACATTAAGGTAGATAAGCATCTATTCCAGCCATGACTCAGTTTTGGAACCCTGCTTATAGCTGTTTCACTTTTGGGAGAGTGGATCTAGTGCCTACCGTAGAAGAATATACAACCTTGCTTAACTGCCCACGAGCTCGAGCCGACAAAGTCTATTTTAAGGCCGCCAATGCCCCTACCTTCGTAAAGAAGTTAATGAATATCACAGGATGGATGAGCAGTGGGTCTCGGCCAGAATTCAGAAGAAAGGCGAGGGTAAATGCATACCTTGGTTAAGTTTGAAGGACTTGATCTTAACACACCCAGATGTGAAAAAGAAGATTGGTGTCTTTGCCTTGTGTACTTGTGGCCTAGTGATTTTTCCTAAGGCTCTAAGACATATAGATGAAGCAGTTACAGATCTAGTCGATCGATTGGACAAAGGGATCACACCGTGCCTGCAATCTTATCCGAAACGTTCAGATCTTTGAATGCATGCCAGAAAACGGGTGAAGGCAGGTTTATTGGATGTGCGCAGCTATTATTGGTATGGTTCCACAGCCATTTCTGGAAATAGAAAAGGTGTCTCGTCACGTATTCTTTGAGAACCACTCTCCGTTGAAGAAGATAGTAGCTACACCAAGAAAGATGACATACCCGAGGAAAACTGGATGACGCTCCTTCAGAATCTCAAGAAGAAGGCATCGAATGGAGGGCCCCTTGGATGATTCCTAATGAAATCCTTTATCGATGTGGAAACTTTGACTGGGTTCCTTTGCTCGGAATTTGGGGAGCTGTTGGGTACGCTCCTTTGATCGCACTGAGGCAATATGGGTCGAGACAGTTCATACCAACGACAAATGGGCTAGCCCAAAGTGAATTTGCGTATAGTGGGGAAAGCTATAAGAAAAGGGCTAAAGAGATGTCCGGCGCCTGGAATCAAGTGCATAGGATGAAAAGATTATCCGCGGGACCGACGACAACTCCAGAATATGACGGATCGAAGACAGGAAGAGTTAACGATAACGTCCCCGAACAAAGCGCGGAAGGCTCCCGACTTAGAGAAGAATGCTTACGAGTGGTACCATCAGAGCTAGAAATCATAAAACAAGACTTCGAGAGACAAAACCTAGCGTTCGAAAAGAGGATAGAAAAGCTAGAAGAAGAAAAGATATACTTGAAACTGGATGTGGATGTTCAGAAGTCAGAAACAGAAAGAGTAAAAAGGGAGAAGAGAAAAGTCGAGGAAGATCGAGACAATTTGAAAACCGAATACAAGAAAATGCGTCTATTAATGAAGAATGCCGGACTAGGAAAGACCACTGAACAATGGCAGCAAGAAGTCCAAGAAGGAAAGGCCAGAGCTGACTTTTGGGAAAGGAAATTTCGGGAAATGCGAACGCGAGAAGAGATCCTAGAGAAAGACTTAACAGAAAGCCTAAACGAAAGGATCAAATTAAAAGATAGAATAACGGAACTGGGGAGGACCCTCCATCATTATCAAAGCCGTAATGTCGCGATCGAGTTAAAGTCAAGCCTAAACAGGATCGAGGAAATGAAGAATAGGGTTGAGGAATTGAAAGCAGCATTACACAGTTATGAGGTACGGGTAGAACTTCTCGAAGCCAAGGAAGAGCGTGGGAAAGAAGAAATTCACCATTCTCATGATCAAATTAGGAGCCGGAATTACCTTATGAGTGAGGCCATAGTTCAGATTAGAGAGGTAGCTGATTACCTGCAAACACTGGTGGCACAAGCCGATGTACTAAGTGTGAAATATGAGCTACAGCCTCATCATAATCAAGAGATAATCTCTTTGCTTAGCAGCATCAAAGCTCTAGGCTTTAGGGCAAAAGCCTATTTGTAGTCCAATTTATGTAAAGGGTTTTGTTTTCCAATAAAAGCTTTCTAAAACGAAATTGAATCTGAACTGATACTCCTTGGCTTGCATTCATTCCATGCATCAGCATTGCATGCATTCACATCATGCCACATACATAGAAAAGAGTCTGATACACTCAATTCATAACAGTGAAAAAAGAATCTGGAGGCTAAACACCCATACGACACCCGCACTAAGATAAAGAAAATGGATCAGAAACTAGAACAATTCCAAAAGGAGATGAGTGACCAAATGGAAGCACAGATGCAAGAGCACTTAACCAAGATCCAGCAAGAAATGGAGGAATCCCAGAGGGACATGAGGGCTCAGATAACTCAAATGTCCCAACTATTGAACAGGTTCTTGGGGAAAGAGAAAAGCCCCATGGCCATCACTGGAGGGGAGAATGAAGATGGTCCTTCAGAATCTATCTTACCGCAAGTGCCTTCGCAGCACGAGGAACACCCCCGGAGGCCACCTGTCACTATTAGGCCTCAACAAGGCCAGGCCAACATTGGATCTCCCATGAATTTCCAAATAGGCTCAGGGTCCAACCCAGGAGACGGTTTCACTAATCTTATGGTACCGAATTTTGACGAAATGGATAAGGAAAGAATAAAGGCTGAACCCTCAACGCAAATGGAAGATCGCTACAGGGGGTTAGAGGAGAGAGTCAAAGCAATAGAGAAGTCTGAAACTCGTTACGGGGTCCATATCAAAGAGTTAAGTCTGGTCCCAAACTTAGTGCTTCCACCAAAGTTTAAAACTCCGGATTTTGAAAAGTACAACGGGACCAGCTACCCGGGAGCACACCTAAAGATGTTCGGTCGACGAATGGCGGGACATGCTGATAATGAGAAATTATTAATACACTGCTTTCAGGATAGCCTGGTTGGGTCTGCGGCTAAATGGTACGATCAACTCAGTAGTACCCAAATCAAAACATGGAGGGACTTAGTTCAAGCCTTCATGAAACACTACGGCCACATAGCAGACATAGCTCCTGACAGAGTCACTCTCCAAACTATGGAGAAAAGACCAAGCGAAAACTTCAGACAGTACGCTCAACGATGGAGAGAGGTAGCCACACAAGTCCAACCGCCTCTCTTAGAAAAAGAAGCAGCCACACTCTTCATCCATACCCTGAAAGCCCCTTTCATTAATCACATGTTGGGAAGTTCAGATGCGGCAAGATAGAAGCAGGGGAAGGCCCCAGAAAGGCGACCCTAAAGAAAAGAGAGGGTGACGTTAATAATGTGAACACCTGCGAAAAATCAGTCACCTTGAATCAACCTAATACTGTAATTACTGATCGTCCAAGATTACATAGACAAGAACCCAGTGCAAAGCCGAATGTAGAGAAACTCCAATTCACTCCGATCTACATGACGTATGGGCAGCTATACCAAAAACTATATGACACGCATGTTGTTGCCCCCCATTACCTACAGCCCATACAACCCCCATACCCTAAGTGGTACGATGCGAATGCACAATGTGAATACCACGCCGGGGTTGTCGGACATTCAATAGAAAACTGTCTCGCCTTCAAGAAGCTGGTTGAAAAACTCATTCAAATGGGTGTGGTGAAAGTCAACGACACAGAGCACCCATTACCCAACCACGCTAATAACGGGGTGAACATGTTGGGAGAGAAGGTAGGGAAGAAAGTAAAAATGAACGTCGATGATATAAAAACCCCACTGAGATGGGTTTAGAGGCAAATGATAAGCCGAGGCTTAATCACCCAACAGCCGGGAAGAGAGATTGAAAGAGCGGAGAATTATTGCGAGTTTCACGCCAAAATGGGCCATAATATTCAAGAATGTCCCATGTTCAGGACTCACATTCAAGGTCTCATGGATAACAAGGAGATAGAATTCTACGAAAAAATCGGAGATCTCGAAGAAGGAGAAGTTCACGCGTCAGAAGAAGGATCGGCTAGGAAGATCTACGGGGGCAATCGTCCTGCAGTGGTTATATCACGACCTAGAGCGGTCGAAATCACGCCAAAGAGAGAGGCCGACATGTCGAAAGAAGGGACGTCTAGGAGAGTCTATAGAGGCAACTACCCTGCAGTAGTTATATCACGACCAAGGACGGGGGAGACTGGAATATCGATCACACCGAAGGTCATAATTCAAAAACCTACTACTACCCCTTATAAAGACAATAAAAAGGTACCTTGGAGCTACGATTGTAGGGTAGAAATCCCTGGAAGAGAGAATCCGGTCAATGCTACAGAAGAAGATCGAGATGGAGGCTTCTTTACACGTAGCGGGAGACGTTACACCCCAAACACGAGTGCGGAAGCAACCAAAGGGAAAGCGGTGGCAACTGAGCGAAGGGAAGAAGGAACCGTCGAGTCCGAAGCACTTGTCAATGTGCCCGTGACAGAGAGTGACGCCAAGGAGTTTTTAAAATTCCTTAAGCACAGCGAGTACAGTGTTGTAGAGCAACTGCACAAACAGCCAGCTCGCATATCGGTACTAGCCCTGCTCATGAGCTCAGAAACTCATCGAAAGGCGTTGATGAAGATATTAAATGAAACATATGTCGCGGGAGATATATCCGTTAATAAGTTGGACCGTCTCGTCGGTAATATAAGCGCGGACAACTTCATTTTCTTCAATGATGACGAGATACCTTCAGGGGGTATGGGATCTACAAAAGCCCTACACATAACCGCGCGCTGCAAAGGGTACATGTTGCCAGGGGTGCTAGTTGATAACGGATCAGCCCTAAATGTATTACCTCTATCCACACTGAATAGGTTACCTGTGGATAGCTCCCACATGAAGGTATGCCATAATGTCGTGAGAGCATTTGATGGAACAGAGAGAAAGGTCATGGGGAGAATCGATATACCTCTTCAAATTGGCCCAAATACATATGAGGTAGACTTCTTGGTGATGGATATCAAACCTTCCTACAATTGCCTACTGGGGAGACCTTGGATCCATTCGGCAGGGGCGGTACCGTCGTCACTGCACCAGAAGTTGAAATTGGTAACGGAAGGTAGATTGGTCACGATCAACGCTGAAGAAGAGATCATAGCCTCCGTTACTAGCGACGCTCCGTACATTGAGGTAGATGAAAAGGCAATGGAGTGTTCCTTCCGATCATTGGAATTTATTAACGCAACCTTCGTTGCCGAGGGAAGCAGGATCCCCATGCCTAAAATATCCAAGTCTACGATGATGAGCCTCCAAATGATAATTGGGAAGGGAGCTTTGCCCAGGAGAGGACTCGGAAGAAACCTGCAAGGAAAGACTGAGGTGCCGACGCAAAAAGAAAAACGAGACCGCTTC
This sequence comes from Gossypium australe, assembly GCA_005393395.2. Classification (NCBI taxonomy): domain Eukaryota; kingdom Viridiplantae; phylum Streptophyta; class Magnoliopsida; order Malvales; family Malvaceae; genus Gossypium; species Gossypium australe. Next base: position 12,080,762 of record CM016624.1, on the reverse strand, counting down.
GGCTTAGGGTTCAAGCCAGATGCGAAACAAAAGAAGAGAGAAGAAGAGAAAAGAAGAGAGAGAAGAAGGGCATGCCTAAATGAGGAGGAGATCAAATGGGAGCCAATTACTTTCCCTCCTCTATCCAAAACATTTGTCTCGGGGGGGGATTTTGTACCCTGACCGAGGCATGGCAGTAATGGAAGAAATATTGGGAAACTTAAGCATCAATGTCGTATCTGAGGAAAGGGCCGAGGAAAGAGCTTTATCTGGGATCCGTCCTTATGCTCCTGGGAGTGTTTTGAACAATTGGACAATAGAAGAAATTCCTGTAACTTTTAGGAGTAATTCAGAGTAATGTTCGAAACACGCTTGCTGCTCTAAGCCTAGGAGCAATGAGAGACTCTTTGTTGAATAGGCATATGCTCAAACGTCTTTATTTCAATAAAATGCATATCCCAAGCGAATTTTCTTTCACTCTCCATTCATAGTCATTCACATAAATATCCATTCTTAGATTGTTGCTTCTGCGCCTTTCTTTGCCTTCTTAACAGGTCCCCAGATATCAATGACGTGAGCGACACTACTATTAACTCAGGATCCCCTTTTGAACAAGATACAGACATGGAGGATTCTCAGGATTTCGAAGATGACCAAGACCGTAGCGTATCTCCTGATTTGTTAAGAATGGTAGAGCAAGGCGAAAAACAAATCCTACCCCACGAAGAGACAGTAGAAATGGTGAACTTGGGAGAAGGAAAAGAGTTGAAAATCGGGGCTAGCATTGCCGTAAAAACGAAGCAAGACCTCATCGAATTACTCAAAGAATTCAGAGACGTCTTTGCTTGGTCGTATCAAGATATGCCCGGGTTAAACACAGACATAGTGGTGTATCGACTCCCCATCAAGGAAGAATGTAAACCCGTCCAGCAAAAACTTCGAAGAATGAGGCCAGATGTTTTGTTAAAAATAAAAGAAGAGGTCAGAAAACAGTTTGATGCTGGTTTCTTACAAATGGTTAAATACTCAGAATGGGTAGCAAACATAGTGCCTGTCCCTAAGAAAGATGGAAAAGTGCGAATGTGCGTGGACTACAGGGATTTGAACAAGGCCAGTCCAAAAGATAACTTTCCGCTACCTCACATTGATACCTTAGTGGATAACACAGCTGGATATTCTCTTTTCTCTTTCATGGACGGCTTCTCTGGGTATAACCAGATTAAAATGCACCCCGAAGATATGGAGAAAACCACGTTCGTTACCATGTGGGGGACATTCTGTTATAAAGTAATGCCTTTCGGACTGAAGAATACAGGGGCAACGTATCAAAGGGCCATGTGACTCTCTTCCACGACATGATGCACAAGGAGATCGAAGTTTATGTAGATGACATGATTGCGAAGTCCAGAACTGAGAGAGAATATGTGCAAGTCTTGAGAAAACTGTTTCAAAGATTGAGAAAATTCCAGCTGAAACTCAATCCAACAAAATGTACCTTTGGGGCTAGATCAGGAAAATTGTTGGGATTTGTAGTCAGTAAAAAAGGAATTGAGGTTGATCCTGATAAGGTGAAAGCTATCCAGGAGTTGCCTCCACCACGTACCCAAAAGGAGGTTCGAAGTTTCTTAGGAAGATTAAACTACATCACCCGGTTTATTGCACAACTAACGGAGAAATGTGACCCCATATTTCGCCTCCTTAGGAAGCACAACTCAGATGTATGGAATGAGGAGTGCCAGAAAGCATTTGATAAGGTCAAGCATTACTTGTCTAAAGCCCCAGTACTGGTATCGCCATGCCCAAATAAGCCACTGATATTGTATTTGTCAGTATTTGAAAACTCCATGGGATGTGTGCTAGGCCAACATGATGAGTCAGGAAGAAAGGAAAGAGCGATATACTATCTCAGTAAAAAGTTTACAGAATGCGAGACAAGGTATTCACCGATCGAGAAGTTATGTTGTGCTCTGGTTTGGACGACCCGGAGATTGAGACAATATATGCTATATCACACCACTTGGCTTATCTCCAAACTGGATCCCCTCAAGTTCATGATGGAGTCGACTGCACTGAATGGAAGAATGGCCCGGTGGCAAATTCTGCTTTCAGAGTTTGACATTGTCTATGTAAATCAGAAGGCCATAAAAGGGAGTGCAATAGCGGATTTTTTAGCCAGCAGAGCGTTAGAAGACTACGAGCCATTGGACTTTGATTTCCCAAACGAAGAATTAATGTATGTGGCAGCCATTGAAGAAGAGGTCCAAAAGAAGGGGCACCCGTGGAAACTAAACTTCGACGGAGCTTCAAATGCGATAGGGAATGGAATTGGGGCAGTCCTGGTGTCCCCCAACGGAGATCACTATCCTCTTACTAGCAAGTTGGATTTTGACTGCACAAACAACATGGCCGAATACGAAGCGTGCATCCTGGGAATCCGTGCGACCATTGAATGGAAAATTGGAACACTGGAGGTATACGGCGATTCCGCGCTAGTAATCTATCAACTGAAAGGTGAATGGGAAACAAGAGACCCCAAGTTAATCAGTTATCGAAGGCTGGTTTTGGAATTAATTAAAGAGTTTGACAACGTCACTTTCTGCTACCTCCCACGAGAAGAGAACCAGATGGCCGACGCTTTAGCTACCTTGGCTTCTATGATCAAAGTAAACAAAGCAGAAGAAGTAAAGCCTATCCAAATGAGCATTTACGAGGCCCCGGCACATTGTTGCAACATCGACGAAGAAGAAGAAAGAGATAGCCACCCATGGTATCACGATGTATTACGATACGTGAAGGATCGTGAATACCCAGACCAAGCGACCGAGAATGATAAGAGGACATTGAGAAGATTGGCCAACGATTATGTCCTAGATGGAGAAATCCTATACAAGATAAGGAAGGATCAAGTACTTCTAAGATGTGTGGACGCAATTGAGGCCAAGAAAATTCTCGAAGAAGTTCACGAAGGTGTCTGTGGGACTCATGCTAATGGTTTTACGATGGCAAGACAAATCATGAGGTTCGGGTATTATTGGTCCACTATGGAGGGAGATTGTGTCAGCTATGCCAAGAGATGCCACAAATGTCAAATCTATGGAGATAAAATCCATGTGCCTCCTTCACCCCTACACGTCATGACATCCCCATGGCCTTTCTCTATATGGGGGATGGACGTCATTGGACCGATCTCACCAAAAGCTTCAAACGGACACCGATTCATCTTTGTGGTAATCGACTATTTCACCAAATGGGTAGAGGCCACTTCGTAAGCAAATGTCACGAAATCAGCGGTCAGCAAGTTCTTAAAGAAGGAGATCATATGTCGGTATGGGATGCCTGAAAGGATCATATCTGACAATGCACTAAACTTGAATAATAGCAAGATAGCGGAAGTCTGCAGCCAATTCAAAATCAAACATCACAACTCATCACCATATCGTCCGAAGATGAATGGTGCAGTCGAAGCAGCCAACAAGAATATCAAGAAGATCGTAGGAAAGATGACTGAGACTTACAAAGATTGGCACGAGAAGCTACCATTCGCCCTTTATGCTTATCGGACATCAGTCAGAACGTCTACCGGGGCAACTCCATTCTCTTTAGTGTATGGAATGGAGGCGGTACTGCCGATCGAAGTTGAGATCCCCTCCCTTCGGGTCTTATCTGAGATAAAGTTGGACGAAGCAGAATGGATTCAATCTCGGTATGATCAGTTGAACTTAATTGAGGAAAAGAGGCTAAAAGCCATTCGTCATGGACAAATGTACCAAAGGCGGATGATACGGGCTTACAACAAAAAGATTCGCCCTAGGGAATTCTATGAAGGAGACCTAGTCCTGAAAAAGATTCTTCCCATACAGAAAGACTTTAGAGGAAAATGGATGCCAAATTGGGAAGGACCTTATGTAATAAAGAAAGCCTTCTCCGGCGGAGCTCTAATCTTGACAGAAATGGATGGCAAAAGTTTGCCGAATCCTGTGAACTCAGATTCAGTCAAGAAATACTTCGCCTAAAAAAAAAAAGGAGAAGTCAAAGTGAAAACCCGTAAAGGGCACTTCGTGACTCAAGGGGTTTTGGATTGAAAACCCAAAAATGAGCGGTCCAAATCATTGATTAGAGGGAGCATGTGGTAGCTTCGCTATAACCGGAATTAACAAGAAGAAGAAACGTCACGACTTGGGGACATCAATGAAATCTTCTTGTTCTGCCATGCACCTATCAAGTACAAAAGGAGTCCCCAAGAAGTTTTGCGCAGAGAAGCTCATGCTATGATATCTGGACACTTGTTCTTGTCTTCTTCATAACATGTTTAGCTAAATTTACCTTGTCAAAATCTGATCTTTTGGTCAATCTATTCATTTTGAGCCTTACTCTCAATATCTCTTATGATTATACTTTTAAAGCATTTTTCATTGAAATAACGATTAATGAACCACTAGTATTCAAACTAAGAGAGTTTCGCATACTGCTCTGAAAACTTCTAGTTGTTACAAGAACCTAAAGGGGGAACGATGTTCAAAACTAACCAGGTTCATGGGGTAATCGAAACCTAAATTGGTGACCCCCCAAAGAGATCAATCAAACCAGGAGGCAAGATGATCCGTCACAAAGAGATCATTCTCATGCATTCATTCACATCCAATTAGGGGCATTCGATTCATTCTGATCATTGCATCCTAATCATAGTAAAAAGACCATTCGCATTGTAACGACCTCAAAAGTATGGATATTGGAAAATGAGTTATCGGGTCTCTATTTTTAGTAAACGGACTCATAAAATATTTATTAAAAATATTTACAAAGTTAGTTGTGTGTTTAATAAGGTTTTATTTAGGTGAATTTGACTTAATTAGAAGTATTTGAGAAAAAGGATTAAATTGAAAAAGGTACAAAAGTTTAATTATAGATTAAAAGAAAGTATAAATGACTAAAAAGGCAATTATGCCATTTTTAAATGTTGAGGCTGAAAAAAAATCCTAGATTTTTTAGTTAAAAACGTGTTTATAGATAAAGATATAGATATATATATTAGATATTAATTATAAAGTATATTATTATTATATTTTATTATTATATATATAAATAGACTAAAGGAAAACGAATAGAAAGATATAGAAACAGAGAAGCAAAACGAAACAGAGAGCAGGGGAAAGAAAGAAAAAAGAGAAAAGAAAGAAGAAAAGGGAAAATTGGAAGTTTGAAGCTTGGAATTTTGATTGGTAAGTTAATTTAGTCCTTTTCTTTTAATTTTGATGCTTTATAAGTTTTAGAACAAAGTTTTGATGAATTTAAGTTGAAGTTTTTGAAGTTTTAAAGTTGTTGAATATAGCATATGATGAATAAAATGATGAATTAGTGGTTTAATTGAAAGAATTTGAAGTTAGAATTGGATAAAGGACTTAATTGCAAAACAAGCTATAAGAAAACAGTTTTGGGACAGCAGCAGTAGAGTAATTTTGAAAAATCACCAAAAATCGTAGAAGTGGAATTAGAAGTTGAATGAGATATGAAATTAAAGCTTATTGAGTCTAGTTTCATATGAAAGAAACAGGGAAAGCAAAGGAATTCTGTAATTTGAGATATTTATATTTTTGTAAGACTGGTTTAGAGGGATTTCGGGATCCCCTATTCTGACTTTGGAAAATCATAAAAAATTGGAGAAAAATAATTAGGGGCTTAAGTTTATATATTTAGAATCCTGAATGAGTCTATTTTCAATAGAAATAAACGAGAACATCATATGAATTCTGTAGGAAGAGATAATTAATTTTTAGTGAAAAAGGGTTAGAACTGCCAGACAGCAGAACAGGGGTGACTTTGATGAATAAACTGTACTAATTGGCTAAGCCAAAAATTCTAGAAATTTTATGGTATGAATATATGTGAGTCTAGTTTTAATAAAAATTAACGGTTCTTCATTTGGAGTTCTGTAGCTCTGGAAATAAATAATTTAGTGACTATGACACGAAAAGGACAGATTTGAATAAGTTTATGAGTAAAGGATTAAATTGAAATGTGAGCAAAAGTAAGAAAGCATGAGTTTATCATAAAATACATGTTTATTTTATTAAATAGTACAGGAAATTATTTGATTATTTTTAACATATAAATGTTATATGTTTATATGAAATTGAAGAAAAAGAAAAGGAAGGAGAGGACCGAATTGAAGGAAAAGGAAAAGAGAAGGTTAAGGAGTGAAGGAAGAAGAATTTATATCACCTCAACCTTTTGTTGTAAGTACTACAAGACTTTTAATTATTGTTATTTATCATTTTTGAAATATTTATGTGAATTATTTAAATATATGAGATTCAGCTTTAATGCCCAAGTAGACGAAATTTAGAACTACTGGGATATTAGTGGCATGCCATTAAGGAACTTTAGCGCGCTCTCTGATATTAGCACGTTGGTGCTCTCTGATATTAGCACGTTGGTGCTCTCTGATTATTAGCACGTCAGTGCTCTCTGATTATTAGCACATTGGTGCTCTCTGTTCACTTGTGCATCATAATGCACCTCTGTATATGTTCCGTATATCCGATGTGTTCTATAAAGTCTACTTTGGGCTAAGAATGTGAAATGAGAACAAAGTGAATTACTGATGTGTTAAGGTAAGATTTATACCTTACAAAAGATAAGTTAAATTTTATTAAAGCAAGGCATAGTTGAAGAAACTTATATGTGAGTCGATACGTAATAATTGAATGAGTTTAAAATATTTTGTTATGATTATTTACTTATTTAATAATTCTTGTGGTGCTTACTAAGCCTTCACCGGCTTAACGCGTTTATTTTAACGCGTAGGTACAATTAGACTAGGAGAGAAGTCCAACTAAAAGATCGTTCATCTCATCACATCCTCAAGGGCTTCAAAAGTAGGTACTATATTTTGTATTAAAATGGCATGTACATATGTAGTTCAAAGGTGTTCCCATGTGATAGGGACTAAAATGTAGATTCTTGAAATTTTATCTTTTTTAGTTACTTGAAGTATTTTGGTATATATGGAATGAATTAATAAACAATAAATATGTTAGTAAAAATGGTTGGTAAGTTAAAATATTATATACAAATGTTTTAATTAAACAGTATCTGGCCATAATTGTTTTGGCACCAAATGTAATAGTCTTATACCGGGTCTGCATGATTGAACCGGGTATAGGGGTATTACACGCGTGTCATCCATAGCACATGTAGATAGGGGCATTCGAGTCATTTCGAGCATTACATCAGCATCATTTTCTAACAGGACAGGTTCCTCAAAGAACGGTGTAACAAGTTCAGGTGGAGCAAATTGAAGATTGATAACCTCCTGAAGGAGGCAATATAAAAATTATCCTATGGCCATCGACCAGCGGTGGACTAGGTTGAAGATCGCTCTATTTCCACTGACCAGTAGTGGAATAGGTCGAAGATGTTTCTATTACCATCGACCAGCGGTGGAACAGGCTGAAGATCGTTCTATTACCACTGACCAATAGTGGAATAGGTTGAAGATGTTTCTATTACCACTGACCAGTAGTGGAGAAGGTCAAAGATTATCCTATTACCACTGACCAGTAGTGGAATAGGTTGAAGATTATTCTATTACCACTGACCAGTAGTGAAATAGATTGAAGAATAGATTGAAGATTATTCTATTACCACTAACCAGTAGTGGAATAGATTAAAGATATCATATTGCCACTGACCAGTAGTGGAATAGACTGAAGATTATTCTATTGCCACTAACCAGTAGTGGACTAGATTGAAGATTGTCCTAATCACCATCGACCAGCGATGGAATGGAAGATTATCCTATTACCATCGACCAGCGATGGAATGGGTTAAGGATTGTTCTATTACCACTAACCAGTAGTGAAATAGATTGAAGATTACCCAATCGCCACTGACCAGCGGTGGAATGGGTTGAGGATTATTCTATTACCACTGACCAGTAGTGGAATAGATTAAAGATTGTTCTATTGCCACTAACCAGTAGTGGAATAGATGGAAGATTGTTTTATTACCACTAACTAGCAGTGGAATAGATTAAAGATTGTCCTGTTGCCACTAAACAGCGGTGGAACGGGTTAAAGATCATTCTATTGCCACTGGCCAGTGGTGGAATGGGTTGAAGATCACAAACCTTATCTCCCAAAGAAAAAAATATTGAGCAATGAAGCAAGTTGAATAAACAAAGCTCACCTGTCCGAAGTCACAGCAGGAGCAAATTGAAGCTACAAGACCTATCACTCGGAGGTAGCAGTGGAGTAGAGCAGAACAACAAGACAGTGGAGTCTGAAGCTACCTGACAAAGAGGAGCACCAAAGAAGGCAAGACTCGATGGGTCCCGACAAATTTGGGCCTTCTTTATGTCATTGCTCTGTTCCCGTTACACGACAATGAGCAAAGAGGGGCAGCTGTATAAGCCCAAATTTATCCGGGCCTTTTTACCCAAACCCCAGCCCAATTAAGCCAAAACCCACAGCCCAATTACGAGTGGCCCAACATGGCCCAAAAATTAAAAAGAATCAGGGAACCCTAGGGTTTCCCCTGTGGTGCGCCGTAGCCTCTGCCCATGTGCGCACCACTGACCACCACTAGCACGCCTATTCCAAACCCCGTTGTTCCCCGCAACCTGCAAAGAAGAAGACAAAGAACAGCAAGGCCACAACGCAAAATGGATTGTACTTATTTATTCATTTTTACATACTATTTTTCGGTTATAAAAAGCCTAAGACAAATCTGTAAAAGAGGCCCCTTTTTTGGTGAATCAATCGAAAAAGAGATTTCAAAGCAACGTAAAAATAACAAAGATCAAACAAAAGTAGATCCGAAAACACGTAAGAGTCAGATCGGAAACGTTCGAAGGTAATTTCCCCCTCCCCTTTTTTATCTCGATTCCTTTTCCCTAATTATTCAATCAAAATATATATATATACAAATATATATATACATATACATTAAAACAAAACAGAAAAGGAGAGAAATCTCACGCGGTGGCCGGCGATGACATCCGCGGCGTCCCCTTCGCCGGAGGCCAAAACCTGCAGAGAAAAAAATGAAAGGGGAATCAGTTTTTTGAAGCAAGTGGAAAAGAAAATGAATTTTTTGGGGGATTTGGTCTCTTAAATAGAGACATAAAACGGCGTCGTTTAGGGGAATAGGATCCGCGCGCGACCCGCTTCGTGACCCGAAGGATCCGCGCATTTCTAAAATTGGGTTATTTTTTCGATCGGTCCTTCCTTGCTTCGCGCTGATTCGATTGAGCCCACTCTGTCTCTTATTTATTGCTATTTTGGGTCTTAAATTTTAAAACACCTTTCAATTCGGTCATTATTCGAATGCTGCGTTTCGGATTGTGGGGTTTATTTCTATCCCTGTCCTTCTTAGTTGCGCGCATCTCACACATTAGTCCTTAATTCTCTTTCCTCATTAGTTTATTGCTGCTTTAATCCTTTTTACTTTATTTTAATTACAATTCAGCCCTTTTCTTATCCTTTTATAATTATAATACTATTATTATTATTATTATTATTATTATTATTATTATTATTATTATTATACATATTGCGTACTACTACTACTATTATCATCATCATGTTGTATATATTTTATTACTTGTATATATTAACTTTATTATATTATCATTACCATATATATATTAGTATATTGTACATATTGCGTATTATTATTATTATCATTATTATCATTATCGTTGTTGTTATTATTATTATTATTATTATTATTATTATTATTATTATTATTACTACTATTATATATATATATTAATATATTGTGTATATCGGTATTATTATTATCATTATTATTATTACTATAGTTATATTATTTTTTGTATACATTATGTGTTATTATTATTATTATTATTATGTTTATTATTATTATTAGTATTAGTATTATTATTATTACCATTGTTATTATTATATCACTATATTGTACATATTTTATATTATTATTATTTATTATTATTACTAATACTATTACTATATGTTATTATACCTTACATATTTTGCATTATTATTATTATTAGTATACCTACTATTATTCCTATAGTTACTAACATCTTTTGGTTCCTATTTATTGTTATTATTTCAGTATCATTTCTTTTTGTTTTTTATTGTATCTTTGATTATCATGCATCGTTAATTTCTCGTTTTCGTCATTCCATATGAATCGACAATCTTAAGATCGCAACCCGACATTTCCTTTTAAATTCATAAAAATGGGTTTCATAAAGGTAATTCGTGAGTTTGGAAATTCAAGGAGATCGTGCCCAATCGTGTTTGGTGTGATTTTCTGTTCGACCAAGTGAACGGATATCCTTTCAAAATCGCAACACATGTGTTTGGAGAATTTTGGAGATGATCTTGAATTCAAGGACTTAGATTATCATATCCAATCGTGCTGGATATGAGACTCTACTCCTTCGAGACAAGAGAAACTCGATATTCAATTAAGTTTTTTTTTTTTTTAAAAATGAAAAAGACAAAAATAAGACTTCAAAATCTTTTCAAACTTTCCGACATTAGGACATTGATTAATCAATTTGGTACCGATTTTTGGGCGTTGCGAGGGTGTTAATCCTTCCTCGCACGTAACCGACTCCCGAACCTATTTTCTTGAATATTCGTGGACCTAAAAACATTGTTTTAGCAAATCAAATGTTTTTATTAAAACAAGGTGATCCGATTGCACCTAATAAAATATCGGTGGCGACTCCCGTTTTTATTCATTTTTAAAACCCAAGTCCGATCCCCGCCCTCTCAAAAGGGAAGGTTTTGACAGCTGGCATGAACCTTCTTTTTGGTTTGGCTTTGGAAAGATAAGAAAGGCAAGTGAGGCACCAAGCTGGGGTGATCAATGGGGTTTTGAAGGGATTGGTTCCATGAAAGATGAGGATGCTGCTACTGCGAAGAAAGAGATGGCAGCAAGAAATCCCAAGGAAAATGTGGGTTTCATAAAGCCAAGACAACCGCATGCATGGGAGCCAAGAAACTCAAGCTTGGGGCATCCAAAGCCATAACATGGGTTAAGAATAAATCCCAAAAAAGAAACTCCAAATGCCACCGGAAGTCCGGAACATAGTTTTTCTTTTATTAGAAAACAACAGTGATGGTGGAGGCCTGTAACGACGGGCCTAGATGGGGCGATGCTAGGAGGATAGGAGATGTGGTGGAAAAGCAGTGGCGCAACGATCTGTTGGGTATTGGATAGAGCAAGGGATGGTCAGAACTCAGGAGTAATTGGATGGTGCAGCTGAGGAAGAAAGTCCGTGCAATAAACAAGGATGAAGATGGTGACGAAGGATTTTGATTGGTGGACAAAAGTGTTTTAATTAGGTCAAAGGGAAAATTTGACCAAAAAATATGTTAAATTGAACTTCTTTTTTTAACTTGAGGAATTTAACGTTTAAAATGAAAATTTTCTTTCATAACAGTGATTAAATTACAAATATTTTTATTTAAAGGAACAAAATAAAAACACATGGAGACTAGGTAGGTACCCTTTATGTATTTGCAAGGCGTTTAGTTTAAGGTACAAGTGGTTGGTGCGAAATTGGCAAGGTTCCTTTTCCCATCCCATCACGTCACTGATGACTTAAAATGAGGTGTCGACCTAACAATTACTTTGTCCCCATATCCTGCCAAGTTTTGTTGAATCACCGGTTCTTTATTTTTTTTTTATCGAATCAAGTGGGCCTTTCATTAAAAGCTTTTTTTTTTTTTTTTGAACCAATCAATAGTTAACTCTAGTGATTTTTATTTATATAAAAATTATAAATTTAATATTAAATAAAAAACAAATTATTATTTAATATTATATTTTCTCCCTCCCTCTCCCTCTCCCCCTTCTCTCATCATCTTCTTCCTTTCTAATTCTCTATTTTCATATGATATTAGCGGTTGAAGGGCATTGTTCCAAAACAACGTGATCCATTCCCAGGGTCAAGAGTTGCCAAAACAGCCCACCAGCACATAGTCCCCTACCGCTAGCGCTGCCGTAGATGGAGGTGTAAATCCGCCGGAAATAGTTGTTTCTCTTCTCTAAGCTGTACCCTGGCAACTTGGAAGTCTTGCCAAACTCCGCTATCTATGAGAAGTGGTTCTTCAGTTCTGAATTGGAATCGAAAATATGGGCTTGGATCCATTTGTCAACAAAAGCAAGCTGGCCCTCATTACTTAAGTTTGTTGATGGTAATCTGTAGCTAGATTAGTGAAAAATGAAAACCAATTTCCTCTACTAAGGCTTCATGGCAGGTCTAATTACAGTTTTAGTCCCTAAAGTTTAGGATTTAATTTCTCTATCTTCATTTGATATATTTTGGTAGTTCCAAATTATTAACGGGTTGATAATTTTTTTTACTCATATTGGATCACACAATCAGAGAAGATGTAACCAACAATAAATTTACTATATTATTATTTAGAGGATTGAACTGATTGGTGACAGTACATGTCAATATTTGCTTGGTTTTATGAACCAGCAAGGTTTGATAATGTTGTGGTTTTAAAAACATTTATAAAAATGGCTCAATGTTTTCCATTCTCTGAACAAACTTGTCACACTGGCGGTATCCTAGTGCCGCCTTGATCGCCCGTAATTAATCATGTTGGAACACCCTTGCTTTTTGGCTGCTGCCGCCATACGTAATACAGGTGTTCAAGACAAGTGAGGAAATAGTGATTGAGGCCACCAATAAGGGGAATATTGCTCGTTCATTAATGTCTCCTCCCCTGCAGGGAGAAAAACAGAACAGGATGGGTGAGTGTTTGTTGATACAAGATTTGGGTTTGAGGGTCTTGGGAGGGTGGAAATCGCATGATTGAGGAGTCTCGAAAGTGTGGTCAAAAGGATGAATAAACTTTTAACTTCTTGGAGGATATAGATCTCCGACAAGTCCATGAGGTCAACAAAGATGGGGTTTTCCCGTAAAGAGATTTTTATTCTTATACCTTCAAAAATGTAAATAAAAGAGATGTTTGGTAAACCCACCTTAAGGTGACTAAGAGATAAGATATTTATGTATAGCATTGTTACTTATGTCTCTTTATATGCTGAAAAATAACATTCCTTTTGCAATGCATGCTTAATTGTTATGCGAGGGTGATGAGAGGCAGATACTTCTTATTGCTAATACCAATGTGTCTGCTGGGGATGAGCTAACCTAAGATTTCATTGTGGATTCCTCTTTTCTCACTCCTAGTTGGGTTGATATAAATATGCATATGTCTGAATGATAGATACGACTATTTGTTTAATTCGGATGTGTGTGATGAATTTAAAATTCCTTGCCTATGTAAAGCTCCCAAATGTTGAAAATATTAACTAAAACAAATGAGAAATCTCAACATCCACCATAGGACATGTAATTCTTTCGTTTTAACCTCGTAATTTTCTTGAAGAAAATATATATTATACTTTCTGATTCTCTTTCAAAATTCATCTTTTTTACCTTTTCTGGAATTGCTCATTTTTAGTTCCTACATTTTATCATTTTCCAATAACCTGGTTACATGGCTTCATCTCTATTAACACATCAATCTTCTTAATGATTGGACAGTTACATGTTGGAATACTGATATGTCACATAATTTTAATTAAATAACATTAAAAAAAACAAAGAAACCTTCGACGGAAAAGAGAATAAAAAATGAACTTACTTCTGCATACCCATCAATTTTCTGTCACCGGTGTTGTTTTTTTTAGTTGCATGAACGACATTCTCTTCTCTTCTCTACTCTACTTTACTGCAATCCCTATTACTGGGTTATCAAAAAGAGAAATTTCTTTGAAAATTAAAACTTAATTTAGTAAAGAAACATGGAACAGGTGTACCCCCAGAAGCTAAAATTACATGAATTAGATGAAATTTTAAGGTAAAAGTGTCTAACCTTCAGTGATTTTAGAAATGGGAATTTGATTAGACATTCCCATGAAATTAGATGAAGCATAGACAAAGATAAAGCAAAAGAAAAGGTTGAAAAATTACAAAAAAGACAGCATTTTGGGTTTTTTTTTAGATTAGAGGTTTTATTTGATTTTTTTACCAAATTTATTTAATTGAAATTACGTGAAATATCAACTTTTGAATAAACCTCTAGTCACTAAAAAAAAAGATAGATGCAATGATAAAATATATTGCACTCTTAAGAAGAGAAGGTAAGTTCAAACCTTTAACACAATAAAATTAAAAATCACGAAAAGTGTTAAGCTTGAGACAAAAAAAAAAAAAAAGAATAATCCTAATTCATTCCATTTTCAGAACGGAAGCTCAATCATTTGCCTCATCACAAAGTCAAGTAGGATGGGAAAATATCGCAGTGATTTCCTCATCATACATAGAAACAAAAGATTACCAACAAATGGTCCTCAGATTCTTCAAATAACAATAAGGTCTCATACCCACAATCTGAAAAGTTACAACTAAGCAGTTGGCTACTTTCCTGTTTTTTTGACTGCTTTTTGATTGATCACAAGTTAAAAATTACACTGCTTAGATGTTGAAATATGTTAACAATTCAAATTTCAAAATGCCTACTAAATAGATGCCAAATCTTGTTCTTATTCCTAACAATTTCAAGAAGGGACGTTACTAACCTTTATCTAGGATTTATCTTCATCAGACGGAGAGCACGGCTGTTCGGGGACAGAATCAACAAAAAATTCCTCCACTGAAACAAGTTAAATACATCAGTGAATTATCAAACCCACATTAACATACCGAGTATATCCCAATGGGGTAATGTCAGCAACCAAAGTGTTTCAAAATATAACATTGATGCCATTTTGTGGATTTGGCCACCTATTACTAGAATTCCAAACCCTTGACATGAATATCAATTCAAGGGATAAATCCCAACATTTCACAAACTTTAATTGAATTTGCAACATGATATGGGGCACTGATTTAATGCAATTGTATACATGAAATTTTTATTTTCATTCAATTGTACTTATGAAACTATAAAGGGAAAGGCCTCAAACACTCATTCACTAATGAATGCCTCGATATTCTTTTTTTTTTTTAAATTTTCACTAAGAGAAAGATGAAGCATTATTAAACAAAGAAATTAGAAAGCATTATTATATAAAGTTAAACCTGAACAGACACCAACAAAATTAAATAAATAAATTTTCAATTATTTTCATTTTAAATAAATATAATTGTTTGTGTAAGCAATAATTAAACACATATTTGAGCCATGTAGATAATATTGTTGGTGGTAGGTGAAAATTGATCAAATCAAAGCCTCGGGCATACGGTAGCACTTGCACCAATCAAAATATCCTTATTGCATTGCCCATTAGATTCATGTTCATGTATAATTTTGAGATTTAACTAATTCAACCATAACTGAGTGCACGAAAGGTCTGGAGAAATCCTACCGATGTCAGTTAAAGCATCCCACTTCAGTTAATACATCAAATCAGCATCATAATGTTTTGATCTAAGCTACATTAATGATTCAAAATAGACATCAAGCTAAACATTAGCATGCAACCTCATTACCTATATTCTCTTGCTCCGAAGAATCAAGCAAAATTTCTGAATCAGAGGGAAGAAAAGGAGAACCAGGGTAATTCCCAAGGGCACCTAGATCTGTAACAATTCCACTTTGTGAGAACAAGATCAATTAAGAAACACATCAAATAGAACAATAAAGTAATAAACATGGTTGATTCCTGGAGTGATGGTTCCCAAGGAGAACAATAAAGCATGCACAAATTATTAAGAGCAAAAATCAATTACAAAAGCACAAGTCTTCAGATATGTGTGTGTGTGTGTGTGTGTGTAAGAGAGAGAGATGATAAACAATTTAAATACAAATTTTTAACTGGATATCTTAGCATAGGCATCATAGCCACAGCTTACCTCCCAAGTTTGACAAGTCTGCAGTCAGATCTGTGAGACTGAAATTCCACTGAATCTGATCAAGTGGTCGAAAGGAATCTCTAGAATTCCCAGCTTCATTATCCTGTCCCAGCTGCAATCCTACTGAACTTGCCACATCTGTTGTGAAGGCTGAATCAAGTGCTGATGTGTCTACTCCCATCCCTGACATATCTGATGCACTGAAGGGAAAACTCCCACTGGATGCCACTGATGTACAGCTCAAAGGCATCTCTGACATAGATGACATGGCAGTGGTTGGTGGAACTGCAGGTATTACATCACTGGCATTGCTGTCCATCACCATGCTAGAATAAGAAAATTAGTCATCATTAGCATAATCATTAAACATAATTCTGGTTTATAAAATTACGAAAATCTAGAAATTATGTGACAAGGAATTAATATCTAAACATTTAAGAATGCAGTAGCAGTAAAAGTTATTCATGTAGCTAACATAAAACAGTTCAGGATTACAGTTTAATAGAACAGAGTTGGTGCAATATAACCTTAATTCAATCATGCATATTTTGCAAATTTGATCAAGTAGTTCCTGAACATCTCAAACAGAAAAAGGCTAAAGAAAGAACACATAATAATCAAATCATAAATTTCATTTTCTTTTTTAAAGATCAAATCATAAATTATGCAAGTTATTTTTAAAGAAGCTGCATAATTTATAATATGAGATCATGAAAGTAAACACCTTCACATTTACCACCAAGTAAATATTTGTATATCTAGTAGCCAATTAATAGTGTAGATAAAAAAAAAAGACTGTTAAGTTCTCACTCATTCCCAGAATTCATCCGCATAGGTTGAAAGTTGCTGGGAGCAGGGACTCCGTTGACAACATGACAGCTTGATATACCCATGGAGTCCATATGAGGTTGCCCTGCAGCTGGAAATTGAGGTTGTTGCAGCACAGGGTATCCCATTGGTAAATTGTTAACTGCACTGCAAAAAATGGCGTTGAATAACCACAACAGTGACACAAAACATGACCAAATAATCAGAACTCCTACAATCATTGTTACTCTGACTCTCTTCATTGAGGTACCAGTGTCAGGCACATAATCGGACATGGATGTGAGAATATGGCCCCCAAAGATCCTCCAAATACATAGAAAAACTTGGAAAAAAAAATTAAACATACACAAATACAACACACCGCATCCAGGAAACATAGCTTCTAATAAAATTTCTGCCTCAAAACATATTTCGAGACAGATCCCAAATGAAATTTGTGATAAGGTTTTAGTTATCCAACCCTCTCACAGTTGTTTCTCTTCTTCCAGTTGAAAAAAGAACTGAAGCTTGCTATGTTGAAGCAGTCAAGCAAACAGCTAACAGACCCCATATCAAGTAAGAAGTTACAAACCACGATTAAAAATATTTGAAACATGGGGATCCCTGTCAAAAGTGTAACACAGGGATCCTTTTCCTTATGTTGTAAATTTGAAAAGGGGAATGTGATCACTAGTTTCGAAATTATCAGTATCAAGTGAAAACCACAATACAGTCCCAGAAATTTTGTCATGTTCAAAGAAAATCCTATAGCAATACTGATACTCTTAAATTTTTTTAACCATCTATGGCTATTCCAAGCCAATCTTGATTCTATGATTCAGTAAGTAAGACCAGCAGCACCATGTCTAACTTAAAATCGTGATCACTTTAGAATATAACTAAATAATCAAGGCTTGCATCCATTTTTATTTAGTCAGAACCTACCGGGCATGGGATGGATCCCATTTTGTATTGGGGCCATAGGAACCTTTGGAGGCACAGGATATTTCATCATATGATATTGATGCTCAAGCAAATGGTTGAATAAAAGGATTTGCTTCTTTAACTTCAGCCTTATATAATAAGCCCTGAAAAAGTCAGCATTTTCCTCTTCCAGCTTCTGCCATACTGAATAAACAAGAATAGCAAAGAGAACAGAGTGAGAATCCCAACTCTAACACAGTTGAACAAGAAACATACTTGATTGGTGGGTTAAACTTCACAAGTTCAAAGATATTATTAAAGCAGACTGGTTTTCATTTCCCTTTTATGACATCTACTTTATCACATGCATATGCAATGCACTCTATTGAAATTCCAGATAACAGAAACACATATTTGGACTAACAAAACAATTTCAGGAAGCATACCTAAAGTTGTGAATCCAGGGTCTATCCTCGCTCGAGTCAAGAGGGTTTTGACAACCTCATCTTTGTTCATATAGAGTTGTAAACATCGTTCAATTAAATTCTGGACCTGGACAACCAGTTTATATAAACTGTGAATCGCTAACTAAAAGAACAGATAGATAGAAGCCCCTTGACCAAAAAGAAAAGGGGATAAATGAGTGACATATAAAAGCAACAGGTTTCTTACAAGTTCTATATCTTGGCGTGAAACTTTTTTGCCATCATTGCTTGAAGTAGATAAAGAGCCAGAATCTGCTAAGGGGCCATCTGCTGTTTGACTGTTTTGTGGTTCTGTTTTTGGTTCATGTGAAGCTTGAGTTGAGGGTTTTTTATCTTGTGTGCTCTGTAATCAAATAAAATCAATCATCAAGGTAGTGTAAAGGAAGAAATGATAAGAAAGTTCAAACCAAAAAACAAACAAAAAGCCAGTAAAGAGTGAACAGTTCTTTTATATGTAAACTTGGGAGTAATGACCACTTGCAACTGGACACAGTGGCTACTTAGCTGACACCAAAGAAAGCAATTATATATACATATAATTACTTATTAAAAGAGGGAAACACCTGTATGTTCTTCATTACTACTAAAAGCCAACTGCCTGCATCTATTTGCTCAGAGCAGAGCCTCACACTCTCCACCGAAGGTCACATAATTCACCAACATCAAATGCTAGCATCTGACAATATCATATCCTACCTGGGAACGAATTTACAAACAGAAGGCTGTGAGCCAAGCGCCGTAGAGAGAAGAACGGCTCTTGATTAAACGTTTTAAGTATAAATCAAGCTTTAGCAGAGAAAAGCCAAAACTTATGTTAAAAAATGGAACAGGAATATACCCCAATGGGCACTTACTGGCATTAGAATCTTTTACCAAAACAAAGAAATATACCATGTTTAGCTATTCACAAGTTCTCCAACTAAGTTCCCAACATTAAACAAGTTCATCCATTCTCAAATCCAAGCAATCACGTTGATCAAATCAATTTTTATATTAAATAAGAATTAATTCCAAAAGCATCTTACTAACTACTTCCAAACCACAAAGCAAACACACCAAAAATGAAAAGAACCAATCAGGTTTTTATTACTTAAGTATCATTATTAATAAATAAAACTCTTTGCTTCTTCTTGATTTTTCTCGCGATTCTCGAATGCAAAGTATGCAACAAGCAGAATCAATTACACATTTTACTAAAAGAAGAAAAGGGATTTCAGCCTTTAATATAATCAAACAGATCTAAGAATAATTACATAAACTGAGCAAAGTTGGAATCTGCACATTCAATCTATTTGATTTTTCTAAGAAGAAAGGCCTTGCTGGATATCAATTTGAAAGTACTTCACAGCATTTTCAAATCAAACCTTCCCCTTTAGCTAACAAATAGCTAGTAAAATACAGTCAATTTCAGCAAATAAAGCAAAATCTCTGGAAATTTTTATGGCAATAAACTACAATTAACAAGTATAATTATGAAGACAAACCAGAAATTTTAATTTAGTAGAAGCTGTAGGACTAAAATTTACCTTACAACCAAAGTTGCCAACTCTTGAAAACACGGCAAAACAAAGAAAATCAATTTTTTTATTTCAACAACAAACTCAGAGATCCAATTGAAGATTTAAGAAATACAGAAGGAAAAAATTTTTTGCAAAAATTTACTGTATAAGTTGAGAAGAGTTACATAAACAGTAACTTTAAGGATTATAAAAGAGAATATTCTCGATTGAAACTTAAATGTAAAGATATTTACAGAAAAATAAAATGAAAAAAATGAAGAATTCTCTTTTTAAAATTATAAAAATAATAATACTAATAAAGGCTGGAGAAGAAGTGAAGTTCTAAGGAAGATTTGAGTGGAGATTTTTAGGGTTTATCATGACTATGATGATTATTGTTAGTGAACTGATGATGAGAGCTAAAGCGGAATGGAGAAAAATGCAGAGAAAAACCAGGGGGAAATAAAAATGGGGGGAATCTCACCCAACTTTGGCATTTTATAGTTTTGATTTTTCTGATATTAAAAAACGTCAAATTTGGAAGAAAATCAGAAAATGACGGTTGGGACAAAAATAAAAAAGGAAAAATTACTTATTTATAGGATTTGGTGAAAAAAAAAGGGTAACTTTTGAAATTCTGACACGGCTTCATCACGGTTCACGAGGCTACCGTGATATAAGTATCTGAACCACAAACCCTTCTTTTTTGTTTTCTTTTTAGTGATTGTAAAATGTTTTAGCTCTTTTGTTTTTCGTTCATTACCTATCTTCCTTTATTAATTCCGACTTAAAACTTTGAAGTAAATTAATTTCTTTCAATTATGAAATGAATTTTATGACATTAAAAAGAAAACTTTTTTATGTAAATTTGTACTCATTATTTATGTACTTTTGGTGATAGAGTGGGATAATGATGGTTGTTATTTTATAGAATCAAAATCTCTTACAACATAATTAAGGGTGAGTTTAAATGGACGGTATGTCTATCTGTAGTTAGTATAAAAATAATGGTGATTATGATATTAGATACTGATATTATAGTGTGAGACAAAAAGTGAGTTAAACACACCACACTGCTCATCTAAACTTACACTAAATTAAAAGTAATTTTAGAACTTTTGTATCTTAGTTGATTTTATTTATATATATTGATGTGAAAATTTAAATGAATTAGAAAAAAATATATGAGCTTAGGAAACTCATGATTTAATAACTTTGCAACAAATAAATAAGTAAAACAAAGTTGCGAAAAATAATAAAACGGGACAAACATATCTTCCCTGCTATATTATACCTGATCCAAAGATTGCTCCCTTATTTATTATTGGTTTGCAAGTCTAACATAATAATTAGTTTTGTCCTAAATTTGATGCTTGTCAACTAACGTTTCAATATTTTCCATATTAGAATAATCTTAGAAAGTATAGATTTTAAACACCAAAGATAACACAGTATTATTATACATTTATTTATATATACTATATTCTTTAACCTAATTAATTTTTAAAATTATAAACAAACATATTTTCTTCTTTTACAATCTTTAATCATTTTTATTTTTTTCATAAATTAATATCTTTTATTATTATGAACCAATTTAAACAAAAAAAAAATGTTTTTGGACACTGAATTTTTTGCTTTTTACCATTTTAATATTTTTTTTAAGTTCATATTGTATATTTTTAAAAATTAAAAATTACATTGTGTTGAATCTTCAGTAGTAAGAATGATGTAAAATTTAAAGTTTTTATGTTATATGATTTTTTTTAATTTTAATTACTCACGTTTTAAAAGGATTAGAGTTTGAGGGTTAATTGAATATGGATGAGTGTATAATAATAATTTTATATCTTTAAAATTTTGATGATGCGAAAAATTTTATTTTTAGGATATCTTAATTTTGTATAGGAGAAAATACATGGTTTAAGTGTGGAAGAGACGGAGAGTATTCGAGCGTCTAGATGTTTATATTTAGCTTCGAGGCTGCTAAAAGAGCTACCCAGCATTGTGATTGGTTACTCCTAAGGTGGTTTTAGAACAAAAATATTATAAATATTAATCAGATTTAGAACTAGAGATAACCAAAATGAGATAAACGTGTGGCAAGGTAAAATTTGCTTGAAAGTAATTACCTTTGTATTTTGCAATTCAATCATTGTACCAAAACTGAAATAGTACTAGACTGAGTTCACTTGAGCAGAATATGAAGTTTAAGAACATGAATATCATCAAAGGTACATTTTTAAATTATTCATACCTTAATACCTTTAAATCAAAAAATACTATACATTTAGACGTTCTTAATCCTACATTAACTTAATTATTACAACAACAATAATATCAACTATAACTCAATCAGTGAATATAACATATCATATATGTATATATAACAAGGTCATATTGTGACAGGTGGCATATCTCGATTTTTTATCTATATTTAATTTTTTTTATTTTCTTAAAAATAATTATATAGATAATTTATTTATATAAATTAAATTTAATGGATAAATTAACTTTTTCAAATTTTGGTTTATTTAATTAACAAGTTATCTTAAAAATAAAAAAAATCAAAATTTCAAAAATATGAAAAGATAATAAATCTAAAAACTTTGAAAAAAATCATTTTGTTTTATAATTTTATTTCCAAATATTATATGTCTTGAATATTCTTTTTAGAAATCTTAAGTAACTTTTACAATTTATTAATTAATTTTTAATTTTCTATTCAAGAGATGCGTGGGTTGGCAATTTTTTTTGTTTTAAAAAAAATATAATTTTTATATTATTTATTGAATAATTTAAATTATAATGATAATTTTTATATATTAAAATTAATAGATTATCTCTTTAATATATAAAATAAAATATACTTTCTTTTACAATGGAATTTATTATGGAAATTTAACAATTATATTAAAAGTTACATAAAACTAATATATAAAATATTATACAATTTCTAACTATTATCTATTGAATGTTTAAAATTATGATGATATTTATTTTTAAAAAATCCAATGATAATAATTTATTTATCTCTATAAATGCCATGCCAAAAGTGATAAATTGATAAATATAAATTACACATCAACAAAATTAAAAAAGAACAATCTATTTTAAAAGAAAAAGAGAATTACAATGAGATATAAATTTTATATAAATTTAATAAATAATAAATATTATTATATTTATTTAAAACTTTCATTTGAAAATAAAATTTTAAAAATTAATTATCACTGCTTTTAAAATAATTAGCTTTTCAACTTAACAATTTATCTATTAATTAAAATTTAATATTTATTCTCAAATCACTTCACAATAATTATTATATTTTTTTAAAAAAATATTATTACGATTTTTCAAAGAATTAACTTTTGAATTAAATAATTTATCTATTAATTAGATTTTAATATTAAATTGAAATCACTTCACAATAATTCTTATATACTTTCGCTATCTTAAATAATATTATCCAATGAAAATTTGAATATATAAAAAAATATCATTATTAATTTTGAATTGTTATTATAAAAAAATTGTTATCCAATAATTAAATATTAAAACCATACCTTTGAATTATTAAATTTAAAAAAAAATGGTGTGAAAGAGAAATAAATAAACTAATTAAAAGACTTAGTCAATCTCCCTCGAACGAGATCCTTCAAACAAGCATAAACCAATCATTCTTTCTTATACCGTTCTAGTTATATTGTGCGCATCATGATTATCTTCTCTAGAGATACGCCATGCACTCCAATGTATATTTATTATTTTAACATACAAATCTTTTATTATTATTTTAACTTCCTTATAGCATGTATATTTTCTACAATTTTTAAATTATTTATATTTACATATGCTTAAATAAAAAAAATATTTTTTAAATTAAAATGATCTAATATATTAAACTTTATTTTTCAAAACTTAAACTAAAATTTTCACTAGAAAATTATGTTAATTGAAATATATATTCTATAACCGAAATGCATGAATTTAAATTTTTAATCCAAATAACAAAAAAAAAAAAACCTGATAATTGTCTTTGATGTGAAATCAAATTTTTATTTTTATTTTTATTTAAATTGATTAAGAATAACATGAATTTTATAAAATATTTCTAATATTTATGCATGTACTATATTATTTGTTGATTTCCAATGAAGTCACTGACCAGTGTTACAACTCCATAAGATATCGAGTGAACAGCTAACTAACATTACCATACTTATTTTTGAAAGAGTGATTGGACTTTCTATTATGCACAAACCCCCTTGATGTGATTATTTTAATTTCTTGTAGAGGCTTCGTATACATATACATTGTATACGTTGATTTTGACTTCATGCATGTTTGATTTGTTTTTTCAATCAACTCTTGTTATTTATTGGATCTTAAATGTTATTAAAAATAGAATTAATATTCTATTTATTGCTAACAGAAAAGGAAAAATCACAAACAGAATTTAATTAATTATTTATATTTTTAATATGTTATAAAAACATATATCATAATTCCACTAACACAATTAACAGAAGAATTACCCAAAAACTAGGAGATGGCTCACGAGCCAAGCGTGTCGATGCACCCTATTACATGTGATATTATAAAATAAATGGAAGGGAAGTGGTGAATGGATTCGGCCAAGCAAATGAATCATTACTCTTTGGTTACTCAGAATTATTAAAAAAGAAAAGTAGCATTTTCGAACAATAATAAGATCTAAGAGAAAGAGAGCAATAGAAAAGCGACACATGTGACAGGTTTTGTTTTCTTATACACACCAACCAATACGAGTGCGTCACACATATCCTGACTCCTTGTAAACTTGTCAGACCAACGACCAGCCAGGCTCAATTAATTTATTACACGTGTCGACAGAATAGAGGTAGACCGTGGAGAGCGTGTGGCCGTTTATTGCGTTGGGATTTGATTTGAGGTGATTTAAAAAGAGAAAACTAAAAAGTACGACTTTCAAAATTCCCCCTAACGGCAAAGGTCGTTGTCTTGACATTTGGCGCCATTATCTTGACTACAAATTTGTTTCCGTTTCAACCGGTTTGGTCTCATTTGCAAATCTACTCAATTTGACGTGTATCCCAGCCAATTCATAATTTGAAATATATCCGATATCAAATTAAAATAATTTTCCACAGGCCTTGCTAACTATTTCGGTTACTTTTATATTTTTTTCATAATCTTTGTGGGTTTAGATTCTACTCTATTATGGGCACATCATATTCTATTCCATCCAATATTTTTAATAAAATATAATCAATTTTTTTTTAAACAAAGTTAGAAACATACTAGGTATGATTCTAATTAATATACTATTCATACCATGTAAAATTATACACGAAAAATTGATATGGTTGAATGGTTGAAATTCCACTCTTATCTGAAATTTACTTGGTTAATAATCAAAATTAATGTTGGCGTCAAACCTTTCACTATTCTAGAAAATAAATAAGTAAAATAAGTTAATCAAATAAATCATAAATTAACTAATTAAAATTAATAAAATATAAAGCATTAATAAAATTTTGCATCTTGTTGTCTATCATTTCAAAGAATAAATTTGATCTTCAATCCTCGATTGAATAAATTTAATTAGACACAGATAAAAGGTTTTTATGAATTTCTTGATAAACTTGTTCTAAAAGCATGAAGTAGTTGAGTGGTTA
Source organism: Gossypium australe (assembly GCA_005393395.2). NCBI lineage: Eukaryota > Viridiplantae > Streptophyta > Magnoliopsida > Malvales > Malvaceae > Gossypium > Gossypium australe. Next base: position 12,055,513 of record CM016624.1, on the reverse strand, counting down.
AAGGTAATGGTAGCTTTCAAGAAACACAGTATTATTTCTTGCTATCTTCATTTTTAACTTTCTCTTAGATGGTGATCTATTTCATAGATTTCTTGACACAAACTAATTGTAATATTTGGGTGACCAAGTGGTTAAGAGATGAACTTTAAATCACATATATTCACTTATCAATAATTATGAGATTGCCCCTTTCATTCTGGGATGACAAAGGGACTGTACCATTCGACTCCTTTTTTCATGCTTCAAGCTTTGGTTCGAATCTTGGTTGGGTTATGGGGTTTTCTTCTTAAATCTAGGTTAAATGGTTTTATATAATTCTTCGCATATAATAATAAAGGTTGTAGTTTAGGTGATAGGGGTTGTTTTGTAGGGCATTGGTTCGATGAGTGAAGGTAAATATGAAAAAAAAAATTAATTATCGTGTGGCTAACTTATTATGAAATAAAAAAAAAAAATAGAGAGAATAAAAGAAAGAGACATAGGAGAGACATAAGAGAGCAAGAGCGAATGTATGAATTTTATAGATGAATAGTAATAATTTGTAATGTTTCTCCAAAATTTATATTTATAAACATAAAATTAAGAAGTACATATATGGTATAAAATTTTATTTCTAATGATTATCAGAGTCCTAAAGTATACCAAACTTATATTAATTTTGATAGATGTTCACTTATTAATAAAATATTAATAACAAATATAAATCTATAAATATATATGTATAAAAGAACTAAAAAAATATCTACAATGAATTTGGATAAATAGTTGTCCGAATGTATTTGAATTTAGACAACCATTCTAGGTTTATTATTGATGTAAAATTTTTATAATTTTTTAATATATATTTATAATATATATTAATTCCAAAATAATAATAAAATAACTTGATATTTTGTATAAAAAACAAAAAAAAAATGTAAATTTACTAAAAATACAACTCGAATAAATCTAGACAAATGGGTATTTGGATTTAGATTATTTGAACAACCATTTGCTTAGATTTATTCTTAAAGTGAAAAATATATTTTTTTTATTAATTCATATATTTTTAAATTTATAGAGATTATCAAATGTATCAGTATAAGTTAATTGTGTTGGTGCGAGGATAATAACGGAATAAAAATTTAAGTACGAATTGGATAAAAAAAACCTACAGCAACTAAGTCAGATTACATGTCAGCTCGTTCCAAAACCAGCGGCACCCTATTTTCAGTGGAAATGTCCGCCCACAGGTAAGGGTCAATTTAAGTTGTATATAAAGCTAGTCGGCATGGGCCTTTTAATAGTCAACTTTGTATTATGTTTTACTCCAATAATATTGAAATGCGTGAAGTACGTATGAATTCATGATACTCCTTTATTAAAAAAAAGAAAAAGATTTCTGGTTATGATTCCAGAATTTAATCGTCCGTTGCTTTGTGTAGCTGTCCACAATACAACTCCCCCCACTGCCAAAAGGCACCGATTATATGAAGTTATACGTTGATGGTAAATAATTGTAATATGATTTGTTAATTGATTTTAATAATGAAAAGTTTGATACGTGTTAAATAAAATTTTAAGTTTGAGTTTTTTGTATATAAAAAAAACCTCGTCAATAAATGAAACAAAAAAATATGGATTAATTAAATATTATTTATAATTATTATAAATAAATATTAATAATTTTCATGTTTAAGATTTTGAATTTTAAATTTAGGATCTCACAGCATAGAATTTTTAACATTTATTTATAATGAATCATTATTTAATTATGTTCAAATAAAATGATTAATATATATTTATTATTTATCCATTATTTTTATTATTTAATGATGGAGTGTAGGATATATAAAACTTATCAATTTAAAATTTTAATATATCTGTATTTCAAATTTTATTAGTGTAAGTATCGAAAAATATCAAGAAGAAGAAAATAGTAATGATTTGAAGAGTTGAAGTGTCCCTAGTCCCTACAATCATGAGTTTTATTTTTGAAAAAGAAAAAAAAATTGCAACATCAATGTCAATTTAAGGTGTTTCTTGATTGTGCTGGTAACTCTTTACTTTGCATGCTGTTAAACCCCTACACTTGGATGAAAAGGAATATTACATTTTGGCTTTTTCCCAACTCAATCAGCTCCATTAATAAATCCTATCGGCATTACTTCCCCTTATTGCTTCAAACTCTGCGACATCTATGAAACAGTTTAACATCGTGGTAATGAGATATGTTTAGTGCCGATGTCGGTGGCCGTGAAATAATTCATAAATAGGAGGAAACAGGCAGGCAAAACTCAAAAGCTTTGTCATGTCCAAACCAACTAATCACTCCAACATTTACCTAACAAGTTTGGACCACAACTATTAGATTCTTTTAGTCACACATTCTGGTTGATGATGATGGGTTTTGAGATAAATTGAGCAAGGATATTATTTGATTCAAATTAGTAGAAATTTAGTCAAAAGAATTTTGTCTTTAACTTCCATGGCCATCAAAAGGGTAAAAGGTTAACAAACAGTGTGCCGCGTGCAGCATCTGTACGTACGTTACAAATGAACCATCAACATTCATTTTAACCACATCCCCCCCCCCCCAATCAAAGGCCTTTTCATAGCAACCTTTTTGTTGTGTCAAAGAGCACGAAACGAAAAAAATATATATGGACCCACGAGACCCTGGTTTACATATCTGACAAAACCACACAAATTTTCTTTGCCCCAGTACTCTTGATTATTGCATTACATTACACTTGCCATGACTTATGTAATTTTGGTATGATTATAATCTTCGGTATAACTTTCAATTTTATTTTGATAATATATCCATTTTAATAAAGTTCGATTCAAATTCATGAAAAAAGTACAGTTTCGTACATGATAAAATAAATAATATATTTGTGGTTAAGTCACAGGTTGATTCATATCTTTTTATTGGAAAGGTTATGAAAGCAAATAAAATGTAAACAAGTGAGTAATGAAACGAAACATGCATGGAAGGAGCTAAGGATTTGGTTTTGTAGATTCTCAGTTTTTATTATTAACACTTTTATCAATAGTAGAGTCAGTTCTTTATAAAATCACTCTATATTGAGAAGATTGTAGAGTTAAGCTTAAGAAATTAACAATATTCTTAGGTTTGTCCTAGTATTGTATTGGATGTATTGAAAAGTATGGTTTGGAGACTCAGATACTATTAAGAATTTTACTTAATTTTCTTTGGAGTATAAGTATTCCTTTTCTCTTCCTCTCATTGATCAAATTATGCACTTGTATTTAAGTTTGTAAGTAGCATTAAAAATTTAAAAAATGAGTTACATGAGTGTAATTTCTACGAGACTACCATTATATCCATTATCTTTGTAACTTCTCTCCTATTACACACTATAAGTAACACGAGCATGATTTTATTCACTCTCATTACCCATAATACATAACACATTCTCGTGAATCAACCTATATCTCTTCCACGTCTTATAAAATTATGTGACTTGTTTTCTAATCATTCTTCAAGTATAACTAATTTGGTAAGACTATAAATATAATATCCAAATATTCATTTAGGAGACTTTTTGGATCATTGACCAACTTAACATTCTAAAATTCTCAACTTTCTTTTCCATCATCACTATCTGCCATCACACTTATTTTTCAAAATTTACTTCTATCTTTCTCTCTCTCCATAATATCTGATTATAATATTTTCTCAACTTACCGAAGCAACCTTTAGTTTTAAAATCATTATGAAATTATATGGAAGGAGTAGTAGCAGGATCGCTTTCTATCCGCTAATTTCTTCTTTCTTGCATTTGTCCACACTTCCAAATTAAAAAGACAGTTTGGTAATTATGAACCTCTAAAAGTCGTATCCACACAAGGGACAGAGAAAAGCCCAGCAAGCATCTCTATATATAAAGCCTTTGCTTTGCCGGTCGGCCTTTATTTTCTTCCAAATTCTTATTCGATCAACGATGTGACGCTGTTGTTTTTGCCTTATTATTATTATTTGCTCCTTTCCGGTATCCAACGGCTCTGGGAAAACTTCACGGGATTTTTTTAGAATATCTCATCTTTTATCAGTATCTAGAAGTGTTATTTGGTCGGGTCAAGTCTGGATAGATAGGACCTAAACACGATATTAATATATACATAAATATAACAACATATTTTATATTTTGTTCAAATTTATTTATTTTTGCAAAAGATTAATTCAAACTCATGTTAGTCTAGTCCATATTATTTTTATTTTTTAAAAAATATTTAATAATTTTATGTATTTTTTATTTATTAAATTTTTTATATAGTCATCTTAACATTATTTTAATGTTTACACTAGAGTAGTATTATATATTTTGTACAATTTTTTTAATGTGTTTTAAATTACATAATATATAAAGTATTATAAATTTAAAAATGGATCAGGCCGAGCTGGGCTCGAGCCTTGAATGTTCAAGTTTGAGCCCGACTCATATTTTAAACAGGCCTAATTTTTTTACCCAAACCCTCTTAAATTTCGAACAGACCTTCGAGCTTTGATAGATAGCCCAACCCATGAACAGGTACATTGATATCAACGAAATGAAAATATAACTTGTATAGTGAGATACAAGGGATGGAAGTGCACATAAAATTTGTATCTTAAACATTTATCATTGCACGAACATTTTATTAACAGAGTACTATTTTTTTTAACAATTAAATCTTAAAATTATACATGAACTATGATTTAATGTATAATTTGATACATGAATTTTGATTTGGTGCAATCGTAAATATAAAATTTTGATTTTGATTCAGTCATACACATAAAATTATTTGTGTATGCAATATACAAATATAAAATGGTGCAATTGCAATAATTGTATTAATAATTTGTGAGATTTTGATTAATTCAAAAATTCATATATAAAATTACATAAAATCAAATTTCATGTATAGTTTTGAGATTTTTTTTATTATAGTGAATATATCCATTTAAAGTTTAAAAGCATGCAACAATATTTAATTCTTACAAGATCTACGGATGGTTGATTAAGAGAAGTATGGTTTAAGTGTTAAAATGTCTATTATGTAACCAACAAGTGTTAGGTGCAGTATTAAGGTATATTCCACTTTTCAATAGGCGAATGTGGTTCGAACTTTAAATAGGACATTGTTGGGAAGGGCAACCTCGATTTAATCATTCTTATCAACTCAATCAATCACCTTGTTGGTTGAAAATATTAAGGGGAAACTACACCATTAGTCACTAAATTATGAGTAAGTTTTTGTTTTGATCATTTAATTAAGAAAAATACAATCTAGTTGCCGAATTATTCAAAAAAAATTATTTATATCACTGGGCTATTAAGTTTTTTTAAAAAAAAAAACAGTTTAGCTAATGAGCTCTAAATGATGATTCAACAACTAGTACGATAGATTAGTACCCATCAACAAGTAAAACATACATTAGATCAAAGTTGATTTGGCGGTCAATGTTAGAGGTCAGAGAAAAAAGTTGTTTGAATTTTGGTTTTCAGATTCGTTATGTCCAAAGTTGTTTCATGAAAAAAAAACTGAACTGTAAAAGAGGAAGGTAAAAAGAGCTTTCGATTAGTATAAACAATGTAAACAGAGAAAATTATATCACATTGATTTTAAGAGCCCGATAGCTTATATGAAAACTTTTGAATAGTTCAATGACTAAATTGTAACTTTTTTAATTAAGTGACCAAAATAAAAATTTACTCATAATTTAACAACTAATTATGTAGTTTACCCAATTATTAAAAGCAATCATTCAATATTTGTCTTCAATATGAATGTTTGATATATACATATTATGTATCGCAATAAAGTCCTATTAATTGAATTTAAAAAATAATCTAAATCAGGCAAATTCGATTTAATCTGGTCAACCATTCGTATTAATATGATCTAAATCCAAAACTCACTAAAACAAATAACTTGAAATGATCTCTACTTTAATTAAGTATAATGTCTAAAAAATAATTCAATAAAAACAATACTTATGACTTAAATTATTATATTGTTTTATTTTATAATTTGTAAACTATAAATTAGAGATAATAATGGAATAACAAAGGAGTAGATATTGTCAAATTCATCATCAATTCATAATAAGCAGGTTTTGTCCCACCATCCATTTACTCTACTATACATGTGTAATCTTTAAAATTACTATCACTTTTATAGATGTTCAATATATTTATATTATATTGCCCTTCCATTCAGTCCCAAATTGATTTTTATCAATTATTTTTAATATTTACAAGACAAACAAATATTTAAATATAATCTTAAAAATATTTTAACATAAAAATATAGCGGAAAAAAGTAAAAGGATTTAAAGTTTTTTTGCTATTTTTACATTTTACCCATTTAATAATTAATAGAAATTACATCACACGTATATGGATAGAAGGAAATTTGTTTTTCTTTTGATTTTTATAATTTTCTTATCAAGCATACTCATGGAGAGAATTATATTTTCCATTTTTTCTACCTTTTCAAATTTTCATATTTTCAATTTCTTTCCACCATATTAAGAGTTAATGTAGCATTGCTTTTTAAAAATACTTTTTAAAGTTTAGTTTAATATTTAAGTGTTTAGTACTGTCATTAAAAAGAACTTTTGAGAAGTACAATGTTCATTTTAAATTCGATGTAGTAAAGTAAAGAAAAAAAACTCATTTAAATAATGTTTAGATTCATTAATATTACAATATTTCAATATAATATAAAAATAATTTACCATTACCCATTATTAATATTTTGATATATGAAATACAAATTTTAAATATTTTTAGACTACTAATATTGATTATTTATAAAATTCAATTGAAATATATCAACTATATTTTTATATATTAAAATATAACCGTTACAAATTTAAATATTATATAATTGAAATTCCTTTCAATAGGAAAATAAATTTATATTTGATATAAATAATACATAAATATATTAAATTATAAATAAGATTAAAAATGTCATTTAACTCTAAAAACATTTTTTTTTTCTAAAAGCAAAAGCTAGAAAAAAAAAAGTGATTTTGCATTTGAGTTCAAAAGCACTTTTGACTCTAAAACTGTTTATTTAACATTGCTTATCGTTTCAAAAATGCTTTTGACATCAAAAATATTTTTGAAAAACAATGCTAAACAAGACACAAACAAAGTCTAAAGGAATGATGCGTGGTAACTTGAACTCAAAATGACATGAATTGAAAAAAAAAATCATCAAACCTGAGTGAATCGAATTGAAAGCTAACTTGACTCGAAATAACTCAAAAGCTTTAATAATCAAATTAATCTGATTTAGATTAACTCTATTCAAAGCTAAAGTATCCAATACTGTATCGATGAATGTATAATTTTTTTATTAGTATTGATACGTATTGCTACCGATCAATTTCAGTGCAGATTTATCGTTACTTTAAAAAAAATAATATATGTATATAAAATATGTTTATAAATATTGAGTGAGATAAATATGTATATATATGCTAGTTAAATTAAATTAATAATTATGTATATTAAATAAATCTAATATCTTGAAGGTAAAGGACACTACTACACATAATTGATTATTAATGTTGGGCCGCAAAAGGATTTTATAGCAATGGGCAAAACGTAGTTGTTGGATTCTTTTTCTTCAGACCGGATAAGTCAGATATTGGGTCTACGGTCCAGGTTCAGTCAGAAAAGCAAGAAACGACATCGTTTAATGCACTCTTTTTCTTCGTTCGCGAAAGGCTAAAACCCTATCCCCGTTTCATTCAAAACTTTTAAACCCTCAAAAAAATATTACCACGCCATTCTTCTCAGCCCTGAATTTTGTCCAAGCAAATGGTTATAAAGTTTATTCCTCATCTTCGTGTTCTCAGCCCTTCTCTACCGGTCACTGGTTTTCCCAGCATGAAACCTGGGCGAACCATTTGCTTTAATGGGTCCATACCTGTTTTAAATCGTGTTTTCCCTTTTAAACTCAAGTTCCTTGGCTTATCGCCTCGCTTTAATGGGAAACTCATTACGCGGAGCCTTTCCACCACGCCGTCTCGACCTAGGTCGAGGGCAAGCTCCGAGTTCACTCCTAAAATCAGAGGAGATGTTCGTGCCTCGAAGAGTCTGATCGAGGACGAGGCCGAACTCAGTGACTGGGTCGGCGAGTTGAGAACCGATTCGTTCCGTGGCCGACTCACTAGTGAAGATGAGGAATTAGACGCAGATAGACAACGCAATAGAGTTAGGAGTAGTGATAGAAAGAAAAATGGCGTTTCTGTGAAGTGGAGAAGAGAGAGTGAGTTCAACAATTTTCGTGAGTCGAGCAAGAGGGAAACACGGGGCGACTTCGGCGATTCTATTTCGAGGAAGTCCCGGTTCAGTAAACGGTTTGATAGTGAATTAGAAGATGAAGACAGTGATGACGATGGCGAGGAGGATGACGAATCGTATTCGAGTAGAAAATCTCGCGGCGTGAAAAGAGAGAATACAAAAATGGATTCACGGAGAGGAAAGAGAAATGAGAGGGGTTTGGGTTCAAGAAATGCGGGGAGTGGAAGAAGAATGAGTTTGGGAAGAAAATCAAACTTTCATGAAGAGGAAGATATTGATGCTAGTGAAGAGGAAAAAGGTCGGGAAATGAAAGGATTGGAGAATTTTCTTAGTGAGGAAGACAGTGATATTGATGCCGCTGCTGAGGATGATTATATAATTTTAAGAAAGAAAGCGAGTTCTGCACTCGGATTAGAGAAGGATGCTGACCAAACAGTAACTCCTAGAAGTTCACAAGGGAAATCTGAGTCATATTTGAGTGAAACAAGGTCTAAATTTATCAACTTTTATGAGAAATGGTTCATGTGTCTTAGGCTTTTGTAAATGTCTGATCTTTTGTTTTGCTTGTAGATTTGATCAAATTTCAATATCTCCCCTATCGTTGAAGGGAATTAAGGATGCTGGTTATGAGAAGATGACCGTTGTACAGGAGGCAACTCTTCCAGTAATACTCAAAGGTTCGTTTGGGATCTTTCAACAAACTATGCTATGTTTTTTTACTATGGAATGCTTTCATTGTTTATGGTAGGGAAGTCAAAAGTACTGCAAGTATGAATGCAATTGTATGGCAGTTTTAGAATTTCCTTTGTTCAAGTATCTTCTAAAGAATTACCTATCGAATGGTTAAAAGGTAGCCTGAGCCTCAAATGGTTATCTGTGTGGTTTACATTTCTTCAGCTTGATATTAGCCTAACTACAACGCTGGCTTGAGCTGTACCTTTAGGCTGCTAATCAGTTGATGTTCTGAAATGATATGGCCTGTAATTTTGTTCTTTGCATATTGTTTTCCAGTTATGCATATTTTTGGATCCCGACAGCTAATCACAATTTTTTTTTTTTTATAATTCAGGCAAGGATGTACTAGCCAAGGCCAAAACAGGCACTGGAAAGACAGTAGCATTTTTGGTAAGCTGCTGCTTTTGTAGGTTTGAGTTCACCTCATCTGTTAGTTGGGGGTTAATATCTGCCATATGACCACTTTTTCTCTCATGACCTCTACATGTTTTGCACCATCAAAACTATTTGCTTTTTCAGTGAGGAAAAGAGAAGTAAAAATATATCCACGAAAACAAGTTCTTTTTCTTGCAATCTCCTGTTCTTAACTTTGTTGTCTATTTTAGGGAGAGATATCACTTATAGGCATCATGATATTCTGTAAAATCCTAGTTTCTAATTATTATGAGCAGCAATTGCAATTGTGAATGTGTTGCATTTGTTCGCTTTCCTTATTCTCTGTTCTTTATTTTCAGCTTCCATCAATTGAAATTGTATCAAAATTGCCTCCTGTTGATCGTGATGTTAAGCGGCCACCAATTCATGTACTTGTAGTATGCCCAACTCGAGAGCTTGCGATTCAAGCTGCTTCAGAAGCTAAGAAGTTGCTGAAGTATCACCCATCTATCGGTGTTCAGGTTGTGATTGGAGGTACAAGACTTGCTCTAGAGCAAAAAAACCTGCAAGCAAACCCTTGCCAGGTTAGTTTGTTATCATGAACGGAGACATATGTCTTGATCCTTATTTACATTGTTAAACTGTTGAAGTGACATGGACTGGAATGAGACTGGGGGAATTGACATGGATAAAACTTTAGATTGAATTAATCAATCAAATAGACGGAGCATCACTTCTCTGTCAACTAGTCTCTGGGTCTTCATTGTGGTTAATACTGCATGTACTGTCAAGGCCATGTTATGGTAGGATGATGTTACATTTTACTTCCATTTTGACTTGCAGATTCTTGTTGCTACACCTGGAAGGCTCAGAGACCATCTTGAGAATACTGCAGGGTTTGCAACTAAGCTGATGGGTGTGAAGGTCCTTGTACTTGATGAAGCAGATCGTTTACTAGCCATGGGTTTTCGTAAAGACATAGAAAGGATAGTTGCTGCTGTTCCAAAACAAAGACAGACACTTCTATTTTCTGCAACAGTTCCTGATGAGGTTTCTTTCTTTAACCTCAGTGTGTATTGCATATTGATGTTTCACAAATTTGAAAAAAAATTCTAAATTGCTATTGGGGTGAAGGTCCATCAAATCTGCCACATTGCATTGAGAAGAGATCATGAATTCATCAATACAGTTCAAGAAGGCACTGAGGATACACATTCACTGGTAGATTTTGCAGTCTGCTATGTTCTTTTTTGTGTAAAATGGAATTTCTTTTTAATTGTTAAATTTTGGATATTTCAGGTCCGACAAGTGCACATGGTTGCTCCACTAGATAAGCAGTTTTCCCTACTGTATGTTCTTCTGAAAGAACATATTGCAGATGATGTTGACTATAAGGTGTAATTTTACTTACAGTCCTTTACTTAAGCTTATTAGCTACGGTTAGAAAAATTTTTATTTTTGTTAGTCTCCAATGCCTTTGCTACTACTATAAAAGTGCTGTTGGCCCCAATCCTCAAGTGTTTAGTACTGGAACTTCAAAGCTGACGTGTTTTTCTCCAAAATGTTGCTTATGCTCGTCATTTTCTTGATCCTTAAACAAACCATGTAATCTAGCAATCTAATTTTGCAGGTTCTCGTATTCTGCACTACTGCTATGGTAACAAAGTTGGTAGCAGATGTTCTTCGTGAACTGAACCTGAATGTTAGAGAGATCCATTCAAGAAAATCACAGAGTTACAGAACAAGGGTATCTGATGAATTCCGGAAGTCAAAAGGACTTATCCTTGTAACATCAGATGTTTCTGCTCGAGGGGTTGATTATCCTGATGTTACACTTGTCCTCCAGGTAAGCACTATTTTTCTAATTAGAATTTAGGTCCCACCTTTTTATTTCATGGTTCTATTAAAATACTGATACGATTCAAACCTGTACCGAGAAATCCTACTCTGTATCCAAGTGCATGGCTTTTTTTTAATTACCATGAGCTTCCTATATTCTGTTCAATTTTCTGAAGAAGAATAAATTCCTTCTTCATCTCATACTTTTCTTCAATGTATACTTTGCAAAGTTTTCATTTACTGTTGATATTATATTTTACATATTTTTCTTTTAAACCATCACAGGTGGGCATGCCATCTGATAGAGAACAGTATATACATCGGCTAGGTAGAACCGGGCGTAAGGGTAAAGAAGGGCAAGGAATACTCTTACTAGCACCATGGGAGGAAAATTTTCTGTCTTGCGTCAAGGATTTGCCAATAACAAAGGCTCCATTGCCTTCTTTGGACCCAGAAACAAAGAAAAAGGTAAGCTTAGTAGAATGTGCCTTGGGCATTTTATTCCTCATCCTTGCATAACTACGAGGAAGAACTCTTGATCTTTTGTTTTTTACAAATTGGGTAGTATTCATATTTTTTTTTCTTGGCCAAAGGGTTGTATTCATTTTAATGGTGTTAAAATATGGTTGAACAGGTGGGACGGGCACTTTCCAATGTAGAGATGAAGACCAAAGAATCAGCTTATCAGGCATGGCTTGGTTATTATAATTCTGATAAGAACATAGGCAGGGATAAATACAGGCTGGTGGAGCTCGCAAATGAGTTCAGCAGAAGCATGGGTCTTGACAACCCTCCTGCAATTCCCAAGCTCGTACTTTCAAAGATGGGCCTAAGGAATATCCCTGGACTGCGTGTCAGATAAAGACTCCTGGAGCTGAACCAGTGATTCAGGCATCTCCAATTATCATCATACCCCTTGAATATTTTAAATATTCAAATTTATTTATTTATTTATTTATTATTATTTTTTTTTGCATATCATCAGATATTTAAGTAATTGTCATCATCTTTCATCTCCTATCCCTCTTTGTACAGAGTGCCAGCCTGCTTTTAAGCTTTTCCTCCTGAAATGGATGAAGTGGCATTTGCAGCACCGACATGGACGTGGTTTATTAATACATAGCAATGCTTTGGAAAAACCAATCATCTTGGTATTCTTCACCTCGGCATCACATCGCATCTTATCTAGGAGGATCATCAAGTTAACTTAAGTACCTCAAAAGAGAGATTTTGAACATTGAACGCAACGTACAATGAAGGCTCTTTATTATTTATTTCCTGAAATATTGGTTATTTCTATATTTTTTTTTCTTACCATGAAAACATACCGGTACAATGAAAGCTAGTAATGAAATTATGAAATAAAAAAAAAAAAATGATCGAATCCTATTACATTTGTGGGAAGGGAAATCCTAGTAATTGCAATTTATAAAAATGACCGAATTCTAAGGAGCAGCTATTTGAGTTACAATGTGTCGAAACCTAAATTTTAACTATCCTATGAGTCCTGCATATGTCTTTCTCATCATTACTCTGTTACGTCAAAAAAAAAAAAAAATAGAGCACCTTCAGCAAAGGATTTTCCATCGTTCATAGTATATGTATAGAAGGCACAAGCAAAGAAACATCAATGAATCAGAAAAAACACTTGTTGCATTCATGAGTGAGATTGAGAACAAAAAAAGCGTGTTAAGGAGGGGTTTCCTCTTTATAGGGTTCACCATCAAATTCTTCCCGCAAATGTTAAAGCAAGCGGGTGGGGGGAATCCCCATCTTCTGGGCCGCTGATCTGGCAATAGAATCAAATCCCCTGCTAAGATAAATAAATCATATTCAAAATAAAATCAGAATATAAATGTATAGACTTGAAGGGGTGTAATCAATAATTATCCAATTTGAATTCAATTCAGTCCTGCAATATATGTCAAGTCCTAGACCGAGAGACAACCACACAGCTCATTGAGTTGGCCATAGAAATTACTACACCAAAAAATCTATAGCTAGACCTACAAAGACAGTTGGACAACAGTATAGGTGCAGGGTACTGGAAGCTTTCAATAATAAACTACCTTAGACAAACCAGAAGACAATTTACCTTTGGAGGTGGGGAGAAGAAGGCTGGTCTGGTTAAAATCATTGAGCGGAGGTACCATGAAATATTTGCTTGTCAAATACTCCACCAGAGCTCCTTCCATTGCTTAGCTGTGATACTTCATTCATGCCTGAGAAACCCATCGTTCCAAGAGAGCCATTGTCTAGCGGTTCAGCAGGGGAACCACAAGCAGAATTATGATCATAAGGATACAGCATCACAACAGATGGAATGGGAGGTCCATTAGACGACACCCCATTGAGGTTCATAGCTGGCAGTGGGCACATGCCATATGGCAGGCTAACAGAACTACTTGGTGAAGAGTTTGAGTGGACTGATCCATTGTGAGACTGGTTTGATGTAAATGAATCATGTCTACGTGAGCCACAAGGCCTCTCAGTTCTGCTTTCACCACCAACAGCTGCCAATTGGTCAAATGAGAACTTCGATTTTTCATTCTGATTGCGACTTTGGCTACGCCCAGCAGCTCGGTACTTTGAATTGCCATTCCAGTTCCCTTCTCTATCACCCTGCTGGCCATTTCTGTCATAATTATGTTTTCCCCTCCTTGAATTTGCAGAATGACGTTCTCTTACTGAAGCTTTCTGAAGTAGAAAAAAAATTGCATAAAATATTTATTGAAGGGTGTAGTTCTTAAGGTTAAAAGTCACAGAAATGTGAACCAAGAAACATTAAGACCACTTCAAATATCTGATGAAAATAAATAATGACGTTGGCATCTTATGACCAATATAAGATTTGCATTTCCGATGATTCCACTCTGAGAGCACATAACCACTTAATGGAGAACCAAAAGAAATAGGACCATGCGACCAACATTATTCTCCAATAACCGCAATTTTCAAGGGCAAAAATGTTTGAGGTAATAAAGCTAATTACAGATTGTCTACGTCACTTACGGGATTTGGCAGGTATGTCCCAGTACCACTACGATATCTTGGCATCTCATCAACATACCGTTGGTATAGACTCGCAGGTCTACTTGAGACAGATTGGAGAGGAGCAACAGGGAAAATACGAGGTCCATAATTCATGAGTTGAGAAAGACTCAGATTAGATGGAAGAGGTCTCCCAGGACCATCTAATGGGAAATGACCTTGTAAATAAATGGGTGGCACCGCAACAGGTGAAGGATAAATCATAGGTGGAGAAAATTGTGAACTTTGGCAAAACCGTCCATACTGCAAGTTTTGACAATGGCTAGCACTGTCACCATTAAGAATGTCAGATTTATGCTCCGCTGGCTCAAGAGACATGACCTTTCTCATAGAACTAGAAGTACTTAACACCTCAGACTGATCAAGTCTCTCAGATGATATGAAATTTAGACCAGAATCAGTGTTGTCTGAACCTTCATCCCAACTAACATGGCTTGTAGATGCATCTGGAGTTCCTGTGTCTGCCGGAATGTTGTGAAAAGGGCAAAACAAAAATGGAACCGGTGGCCCTGTTATTGTGAAGGCTAAGGTAGACAGTCCAGAATTATCTGTAGTTCTTTTCCCTGAACCTGGACGTAAGGGGAACGGAGCAACAGGTATCAGTGGATCTGAGCCATTTGTCTGAGCTGCCTCAGATCCAGACATTTGATGCTTTGTAACAGGTAAAGAACCAACCAGCTGAGGTTCAGTAGTTCTTTCAGCCATTTCAGTTCCAGGTATTGATGGTGAATTCCATTCTCTGCCATCATCTGCCTGAGAGGAATGCTCAGATACAATCTTACCTTTCCTACCTGCAGCAGAAGGAAGCACAGAAGCAGCTGTTTTCCTACCCCGTTTCTCCTTAGATGGCTTAGGGATCTTAGCTGATGACCATTCCCAAGAACTTTCTGATGAGGTTTTACTTCTGTATGAACTAGCATGTGAAACAGCTAAGTGTCTAGAGCTTACAATTCTTTCTTCAAAGTAAACATCTCCCCCGCTATTATCTTGATATTGGCAAACATCTATATGATCTTCCCTAGTTGATCCTTGAATATCTTCAGAAAACTTGTGTTGTACTTTAGTGGAATTATCTGAGCTGCCTACCCTAGGTGAAGTAGAAAGTTTCTTATCATCTGACTGAAATATTTCAAAACTTCCATTATCAAGATCAAAATCACCATTGGGGCCCCCGTCTTGTTCATGCCATAGCTCATGTTCTACTTCCCCAGGTGGATCCTCAGAATTTGAGGGTAATCCAATGCCAGAAAAATAATTGGCAAAAGGACAAGAGATCCTTGGGGAAACATTTCTATATTTGTAGGAACAAGTCTGCCCAAATTTCTCTGATCATATCCCATTGATAGAGGATGGATAGGAAAAGGTAAGCCACCTGCAGCTAAATCTAATGGAAAAGGAACCTGACCATTAAAGCCATGAACTGCAGAGGATGGCATCATGTTCACTAGATCTTGCTTTTCTTGATGCATTCCTTGTGCCCCCAGAATTGAAGAGAAGTCCTGACCAGTGCTTCCCAAGCCTGAATCATCTTGGCAACCATTTAGAAGACTGTTTGGCTCAGCAGCAGTATCCATGCTTTGACAGGTTGAAGTGCACCTAACAGATGAAGAAGTATCACCTGATGATTTAATGTTATTGCTTGCCACCATATCAGAATCCATATTCTTCCTCCGATCCTTATCTGTCCTCATGGAAACAATCTGGGTTTTCCCACTCTCTGGCACTCCGTTCTGTCTTCCTTGGGAAGTAAATTCCCCACATGTTTCAGTAAGCTCAGGACTAGATCTTGTCCTTGCAAAAAGATATCTTCCTTGAACATCAGTCACCGAAGTCTCTGCTTTAGAAATATTCTGACCTGTACTACTATGGACATTCTGATTGGAATTAGAAACCCATCTAACCTGATCAGAGGTCTTTGAGTTGCAAATGCTACCATAACCCTTTTGGCTCTGAGCACAAGACACAGTAGATATTTCATTTACCTTAGTTGTGCTTTCAGATGGATGAATAACATGCTGTGAGGAAACACTACATGATCCTTGAGTTTGAAGCCTTGAGGAAATATCATTTACTTTGCTGATTGAATTGTTCCGGACATTCTTAGATTCTTGAGTTTGGTCAGCCTTTGATAATCTCAGGCACCAGAGATCATTCCTTGGCGCGTCAGGGCGTTGGCCGCCGCCATGCCTTTCCCATGTATTCATAAAGAATTGATTTACTTCATGAAAGAGTTCCTCTTTGGGACAATCAAGTAATCTTGCCAACTTTTTAGCCCCAAAGGCAAATGCACTGCGTATCCTAAAGAAATTGCCTGGGGAATAGTATATTATTTTTATGCACAAAAAAAATCTACTATTAGCAGTGCATGCAGCCAACCAGAAAGTTGTCAACTAAACCATTCCAAAAGCATCAAAACTATAAAAAAGGAAGCAAGCAAAACTAAGATTCGAAGTGTTCAATATCACTTGTCTTCCTGCCAATAATAGTCTCTTTACCTTGCTTTCTACCAATTTATTTTCAAATTTTCAAAAGTGCTTAGCATGTGGCTCTCTTAATCATATAAGTTTCCAGTAACCGCCAAAACTGTGCAGAGGTAAACAAAACTAATATTCCAACCGTTTACTGCCACATTTCTTTCCTCCAATAACAATCTCTTCACCTTGCTTTCTACCAACTTAAATTCAATTTTTTACAAATTTCTTAGCATTTGCAATCTATTAAAGGACTTTCCGTAGGTTCACAGAGGAACAAGACAAGAAACAAGGACATATTAATACATTAAATGGTTATGTGCAGAATAGAAACTTATTACCAACACAAGCAAGCAGCATAGTACTTGAAGCAGAAGTTTGGAACAAGGGAGAAAAATAAGTCACAAAATAGAGAGAAACCACAAAAAGGTACAAGGAATAACCACTAAACAGAAATAGATGTAACTACCTTTACTAACACTACGTCCAAGGTTGTTATTTATACGCAAAGGATCGATCACATTGAAATGTTTAGAAACAAATGGTTGGCCCTGATTTTCTTGGCAAACAGCATATCTTGAACTACAAGTATCGAGAAAATATTTGCTAAGTAACAACTCTCCACCATCCTTTCGAGGAAGTTCTGCTGCAAAAAGTATTTTGAACAATGTAATTAAAGCAAACACTAGAAAAATTTTGCACGTAGAGGGTAACTGTTCAAAGCTTAGCATTAGATGTCCAAGAAATGTAATACCTGTTATTTCTGGAAGTGAGCTGATTGGAACCGGACCCCAGAGGCTAACACAGAAATTTTCCCAATCAAACTTGCTAAAGAACTCAAGAAAACGACACAGGACCTACGTATGAAAAAAGGAAATCAGACAGATTTACAGACAAAGGAAAAAGGCATAAAAAGAAAAGAAAAGAAAGGTAAACATAGCCACCTCAAGAGGTCCAGACAAGGACTTATTGAAAACATGGAATATGTAAAGAACCAAGGTTTCCAAGGCATAAGTAGAGATCAGTCCATGATGAGCACCCAAAATACGACTCTCATAATAACACCAAGCTTTTATCAATATGATGCTACGCTTGAACAAATGGTTCTGATTTATCAAAATATCAACCTATATACATGAACATTAGGTTAGATTAAAGCTCACACAAATTCCTAAATAGTCTATCATTCCAAAGATGAATATGCAAGCTTGAAGCGTCAGACTTTGCAATACTAACCTCTTCAAGGAAACAAAGGGTACATAATCCACCAAGCTGATTAAATGAAATGTCTACCACAATATTTTCTACAAGACACTTAATTATCTTCACCTAGAAGTGTATGAGAATGAAAAGAAAATATCAAAATGAATTATTGTATTAAGATAACACCATTAAGCAAATGCGTGGAAGAATTCTAAGCTATTTTTATGCAAGAACTTTCAGGAAAAACTGTGAAAAAGAAAAGCAACAATCAACTTCCCAGAAAGTAAGCAATTCTTAGAAAAGTGCAACTTTTACTCAAAGAAATCAGGCAAAGAAAAGGTACCAAAACATAGAATGGTAAAGAATAGATTCTAAGAAGAAAAGACAAGAATGCAAGATAATATAGGAACTGTGAAGAACAGGCATTTCATTATAACATTACGTCGGCCTGAATGTACTGAACTTCTTTTACTCGGAATTCAGCATTCTTATTCTTTTCTTCATTTTCCAGCATATCACGAACCTGATGAGCCCACATATCCTTCAAATTTTGATTCTTACTGAACGCCATTAAGTCAATATCCCCATCAGGCAAATAGGTCTTAAGGGGCACAGACCCAAAAGTAAACACCTGTCAACAACAAGCATCCAACTGGTCATTAAAATTGATTTATAAACTCACTATACTAGACATGAACAGTTAAAAACTACATATAATATAAGTTACATTCGCCCCTCCACTCAACCACCCGAACATGAAATGTAAAGATTATAGCTTCTTTATCCTGCATATGAATGCCACTTATCCATCTTTGACATTTTCAATAAAATACATAGAAACCAAAAAAAGAAAAAGAAAGAAGTAGACATTATAGATGGAATGGCATTTGACCTGACAAGGGAAGCATTTGGTAATGAGGCGCTGTACGTAATCAGCAACATCATTACGGCGACCTTCAGAGGGTGCATCGGGCTGAATGCAGGCAATGAGGTCTGCGGTTCTTTCCTCAGCCTTCATCCATCGTTCCGAGTCAAGCATCTGAATCACGGAGGCTGCTTCGTTCGGTAACAAACCGTTTGGCAATAGACCGTTTGGTGGTTGCAGCGCCGCCCACCCTTCATGCTCTCCCATGCAATCTTAAATCACTTTTCTTCCCTAGCAACTTTCTAAACCCTCCCAAACGCCACGCCACGCCACAATGCAACCAATCCAAAAACAATTTTTTTTATTATTCTTTAAAAAAAGAAAACAATTCCGTCTGGGGAAAGAAGTGGATTGTGTTTCAATAGTCCTGGAGAATCTCTGATTTTAAAATGAAAAGAGAGAAACTTCGAAGTTACTTTAAGTTTCTTAGTTCTTTTAACTAATCAAGTGACTATACTAGATTGTATTAACATTTCTGAAGTAAGAAAATGAAAACTTCAGCAAATACTGCCAAAAAGAAGGGGATAGTCCAAAGAAATTTCAAGGTAAAACGACAACAAGATGTAAGTATTTTGCTTTCTTTCTTTCTACTCGATTAAGAAAATCTACAAAACCTGGATAAAAGGCCCTGGAAATCAAAAAAATTGAAACAGGAAAAGGAAAAAGGGGGAAAGGAAACCCTAGAGAGTAACAAAAGAAAAACAATGGTGGCTGTGGGATGATCAAAAACCCTAAATAGAAACTGCACCAATCCTGGAAATTGGGAAGTGCGGGCAAATAAAAAAGAAAGAAAGGTGAACAACAAGGAAGAAATAGAAGAAATGCAAATGGAAAAAGAAATAGTTTGGGAGGGGAGTTTCGAAATAGTTGGGGAAAAAATGAGATAAGGGGTATATAGGATCAAAAAAAAAAAAAAAAAACTTCTTTAGGCTATTGTGGTAAAGTGCCAGAGAAATGACACAGAAGGGGAGCGTTTGGTTACAAGAATATGCGGAGGCGTGATAGTGATCGGGAAGGAGTGCATTTGAGGGTTTGTCTTGATGGAAATTTAATTGAGAGGAAGAAGACGATAGAATCTCTGCCGGAGAGAAAAAAGGAAAGCAGAAGAAGAAGAAGAAGCAGCAAAATAATAAAAAAAAGGAAAATAGAGATTTTAAAAAAATGTTATTTTAGTATTTTTCTTTAGTTAGACAGGCCTTTTAAGACATAATTCGGCCTTTTAATTTTGATGGGTAAGGCCTCCTTAGGTAAATAATGGGCTCAGCTACCAAGGAAATCTGCAATGCGAATTATATTGTACTTTTTCTTTTCTATTTAATGATATTCTAGTTTTTATTATATTTCTTCCTTTCACGTAATGTTTAGAGCTATTTATGGTTCTTCTCAAATTTATAAATAGAAGAATAATGCGTTTCAATGCACTTAAACCTATATATTCCTGCATTGACAACAATATCCTTACTAATTAAGCTAAAACTCAACTAGCATATTATTATTTTTTAAATGTAACTGTATTGGTTGTTTTTAAACAACAATAAAAATTTAAACGATTTTATTTAAGTTTCTAAAGTGTCACCATCATATAAGTTAGTTCATTTTATTCAAAAAAATCAATTAATTTTTATTGTCAATATATCATTTAAAAACACAATGATCAAATTAAAAATAAGTGTATACTTATCAAAACTTTGGACTCGACATATTTAAAAAAAAGAAATAATAGAAATAAACTTTGATGACTCTATTTGTGTTTCTTTAATTCAAGATGCCCATGGAGTAGATACATATGTGTTTACAATTTGATTTGTGTGTTTTAGAAATATTCTGCATAATGTATTAACTAACATTTAACATCTAAATTGCCGATTGAGTCTTAACTCGATTGGCATCGGCATTGTTGCTAGTGTAGAGGATGTGGGTTCGAGTGCGCTGAAACGTATTATCCCCCCATTTAAGGGTTGAGGAGGGACTATGAGTAGTTCTAAGAATATTATAAAAAAAGAGCAGATATGATAAAAAGCTATAATGAGATTAATGTTTAAAAAAAATCTAAATTGAGGGCTAAGCTGATGGAATGATATAATTGATACAATAATAATACTTGAAGGATTTAATTAAAATTTTATAAAATTTAAAGACCAATTTAGAACAAAGGTGATAGCTTGAGGAGATTTGGTAAATTAACCCTTTTTTTTTTTTTTCTAAACTTTAAAACCAGGTTGTATGAGATTAGGATATTTATGTACCCAAATCTAGTTTATATACATTGCATAAAACGAGAAAAGCATAGCGGCATGGGGATGTTATTTTGTGTATGGTCAGGCTGCCCTGTTCTGTTGTTAGTGGAGATAAAATCTTGGCAATAGAAGTTTAGAATACGTATAAAGAAAAGAGAGCTTTGTGGTGAAAGCTAAAACATTAACAATCTATTAATACTGAACAGTATTAGGCTATTAGCCCATTATATGACATTAGACCCAGCAGAAGTCACCAAGTTCAGTGAATGTACAAGGGTTGTTTTGTTTCTCCTTCCTTTTTTCTTCAATATTATGTGTGTTGCCATAATATTATGGTGAAAACAAAAGAAGAAGAAGAAGTCAAACCATAGAGAAGGGTTGAGAGTTTTCACACCCCGCTCATTATCTCTTTATTTGATAAAAGGATGTTCTCTAAACTTCTATCATGACTCCACGAGTGAGGAGATGGTGAATTAAGCAGTGGCCATAATAAGCTTGTATCCATTCTCGAACACCGGTTGGCCATCTTTTGTAGCCTTAGGACCCCATTAACTGCTTTCAAGTAGTTGCTGGAGTCATGGTCTCTTAAAATAGTACCGTCCGAGCCATATGCCGTAAGATCACTGAGGGTGTCCAGTGGATGTGGACAATTAAGGAAGGCCTTAAGTGCCTGCATGGAGTATTCCGGATGTGTTTTGTCCAAAGCATAAAGAGCATTTCCCGGTGGGATTAGAGGGTGTGGAGGAGATGACTTCTCACTTGGTTGGAGAATGAATAGTTTGCCAAGTGGAGTATACAATAGTTTCTGCAATAAAAACAAAACAAACAAATCAATGCATGAGTTAGGCTGCAACTTCGGTAGATTGTTATTCGATAACAAGTGCTTACATTTCTAAGCAAACAGGGGTGAGACCGGAGGGAACCAGGCAAACGCTTGAGGACGACCGCCACATGGTTCGGATAATTGCAGGAAAAGGCTCTAGGGACAATGTCTCGGTGCATCATTACACAATGAACATGGTTGTCATCTAGCCCCAGTTCATCTAGAATCCTTTGGCCCCCACAAAACACAAACGGTGAACCAAAAGTGACAACAGGTCGAACAGCAGATGGCTTGACAACCTTCCTAGCCAACAACATCAAGTTAACTAAAAGAGAAAGACTACCCCCAAGAGAGTGACCCGTAAATTGAAGCTTCGCGCGGTGTCCATGCCTCTGCAGATGGTCCATAATTTCTGGAATGAATTGTTCATATATCCCCTTTGCAGCTTCATAAATTCCTCTATGAACTAGCACGCCAGTTCCCTATGACAAAACAATAGTATTAGATTTATAGTTAACTCTGCTAAATCTCCTGTTTATAATTGATACAATCATACTAAGCTCACCTCAAATTCAGTAGGCTCAAATAAAAGGTTCGCCTGCCATGACGCTAGAGAGTCTGACCCCTGCAATTCAAGTTCAGTTAGATCCTATGGATGCAAATATAAACCAATAATCTACATGATGTCAAGATTCACTAATCTGGTCTTTCCTCATGTGACTTTATGTCTTAGAACAAAATGACTGCCCTGAAACATAGTGTCATAACCTATCAACAGAAAATGAAATGAATGACAAAAGAATCGAACTATTTACCTGAATTACAAAACAGCGGGTGTATGTGTTTAAGTCGTCACAAACAAACCATTCGCAAGGCGATGAGTGTAATGACTGTAGATCCTTTGCTGTCTCTTGCTTTTCCTTTTCCCCGGCTCTAACCACAGCGGTCATTGCTTCTGCCGCCATGAGAGCAGCCACCTCTGAGTTATATACTCGAGGAGGTGAATTCTCTCCCTCCATTTCTGGCTGCTCTGAAATTCTACACGAATTCATGTCATCCTCCTCCTCCTGTGACTTAGAGCCAGGGGACAAAAGGCCCTTTGCCTGTGACTGAACATAGCATGCAGCTGAAGCAGCAATCTCATACACAACAGATATGCGGATTGGGCGCTTCCATTCTTTACCCTCAATTTTCTTTGACTCAGATTCAGAAGTTTCAGCGATTGGTACACGAGTAGAATCCTGGTCTAATTTTGCTTTGATTTTAGCTGCTTTTGCTTTCTTTTCTAGGGACGATGTTACGAACCGTAGACCATAATGTTTTCTTAAATCCTTTTCCTGCATGTATTTTACTAGAATGAGGTTAACTAATCCTGTATTTTACTAGAATGAGGTTAACTAATCCTTGACAACATGAACTCATTTACGCTCAGTTTATTTCATTGAAAATAACTTCCGTAAAATGACTTCAAGAAAATGATTTCTGGAGAATGATTTACTTTTCTGGTGTTTGAATGAATCTGTGTAAAATATTTTATGTTGTTTGGTAAATTTCTTAAAAATATTTTATATGAGATTTTTTTATTTTTTTATTGTTTAATTGAATTTATTTTTATCTTAAAAATATTTTCTTATTTTCTTATATTTTACATTGTTTTTGCATATATTAAAAATATTATGTTAAACTCAGATTCATTACAATGTCTTTTTTTAATTACATTACTACTAAGTGAGTATTTTTTATTTAAAAATGTGACATCAACAAAAAATTGGACTTGATTTTCAATTTTGAAAAGTAAAGGGACTAAATTCTTGAAAATAAAAATACAAAGACTTAATTACAAATCTGTGAAGTGTACATAACTTATAACATATTTTAACCTTTTTACTACAAAACATTTATTATTAAAATATTAATATTGAATATTTTCAATAATATGTAATAATATTATTTAAAATTATTATTTTTAAAATTTATTATTAAATAGAATTGAAATATTAAATAATTCATTAAAATAATAAATTATATTTATTATATTAATAATTTATTAAATGAATAAATATAAATAATTAAATATGTATGTTTAATAATATTGAAAAATATAATATTTTAAATATTTTTAAAAGAAAAATAAAATTTATTATCAATATAATAATATTAAGCTTGATTTAAGTTAATTTTTATATAAAAATAAAATTATGTATAGATGAGCTCTTTTTTAGAAAATGATTTATATTGCTTTTTAAAAGGGTAATTTATTTTACAAGAAAAATAGTTTACTTTACCTTGATCTATAACTCATTTTTCGTTGATCAAACTATTTTTCTATAAAACAAACACAGATCGATGTAAACATACATAGGCTTAATTTGTAACATCAATTTACTGATGGACATAATTGCCAGGTTTAAAGCATACCTTAATTGACGGTATCACATAAGCCATGTTGCACAAGAAGGCCAGCTGAGAAATCAGCTTGGTATCAGACCATGGCACTTGAACCAATAATTTGGAGAAATAATCACGGTCATATTTCACTTCACCGCCTTCATCTTCAGAATCGTAGTTCACTTCACAGCCACCATCATCTCCATTTTTATTCTCATCATATATTCCAGCTCCTTCCACACCCTCTTCTACTTGTTTATGTTTAAAGCTACTTTGAATCTGCAACAACCTATTCAACCAATTCGCTCTCTTTATTTCCTTCTCTTCATCATCGTTTCCCCTCAAGTTCCCATCAATAACATTCACATCCTTTCCCATCCCACTCAAATCCTTACTCGTCTCCGGATCAAACAAAAATGTTCTAACGGAGTTTGGGATCATGGAACCAGATATTCGAAATGGTAACGGCGGGAGAATTCCGAAAGAACGGCTAGTCTTGAGGGTTGATTTTGTTGATGCAGCAACTATCCTACTGGTAGAGTAACAAAGGTGGTTATCCGAATAAGACCTTTGAATGCCAACTCGCTTATGAAGATTAACGCCCGAATGTGATCGACGGAGCCCATCGATCTCTTCTTTACATCCATCTTTTTTGGCCACTGCAGTAGCGTGAGAGGTAGGGACAGCCATTGATGTGCAGGCCATCGCTTGGTAGGAGATGTTTGATGCACAACTAATGCCGGTGAACTGTAACTTTATAGTGGCCTGAAACAATAACGAAGCGTTATTAGAGAAGAAATCTATGCCATCAGAAGATTGTGAGCTGAAAACCAGGGGTGTTGGTAGATTTCTTTGAAAGAAATTAGAACATGGTAAACAACATTATAAAGGCAGTGAGCTATTGACAACAAGATTCTAGGATGCATCAGTAGCCAAATTACCAAACTCAACTTTGTAATTGGACTTTACGAAAATGGGTGATGAAAGGTGTTTTTGGGTCTTTAACAATATGCCTAGTTATGTACGAGATTGTGTTCCGAGGCAGATGTTGGTCTATTTAACACACTATGCTCTTTTTGACTTTGCCCCCCAACAATTGAACACGGTTAATCTTGTTTTTTGGGAACCACCTACCGTAAGACATAAGCATGGATGAAACCTAATGTGTACTAATTAGTTTGAATCTCCCAACATCTCAAATAGGACAAAGAAAAACACATTTCTTTAGCTTTTTAACTTTTTGAAAATAGTTCCGAAAGTCAAATTCAAATACTTGACTCCATTGACCAATTCTTTAGCTTGCTCCATTAAGAAGGGATATACCATGAATTATGTGAAGTTGTAAACTAAGAAGAGTGTATGGAAATTGGAATGTAGGAAAAGTTTAGGTTGTGAAACAAAAATAATGGAAATTTTGATGAAAAACAAGTATCCTCCGCTCTTGGAAATCCCCGTCCTCACTCGTAACATCGTTGCCGCAGTTCCAATGGAAAAGCCCCACACGCTAATAAAATACTACCCTTTAATGCAATGTTAAGCTCTTCTTTGTTTAATGGAGTACATGAATATTATTACTTTTTTCCCAACAATACAAAAAGCATCTAAAACTCTAAATTAAAACCGGAAATACCTATGCTTCTACTATTATTTTAATTAATCAATATCGTGATATACACAAAGATGAGAACCATATAAATAATCTAATTTAATATATCTTCACAAACCCACGGTGCGTTGACCAATCTATACACCCAAACTCCAAAATTCCTTCAAAATTTTAAAGGGTTTGAAATATGAATCATTATGAGCTCAAAGATTTAACGCGACCTACCTTTATAGTTTGTAATATATTATACAGACTCTACTAAGTCAAACTTCTAAACTGAATCTGACCTATCACATAATAGTTAATTACTATACTATCTTCTTAATTAATAGTTAATTAATATTCCTTTATCACGTAATAATTATTAATATATTATTAAATTGATTTTAATATCAAATTACTAATAATATAATAAACAAATTATTTTTTATATATTACAAAAAATTCATGTGTTCGACTACTCAAACATCTAAAATATTTGTCATCAATTACTTCATTTCTTCTTATTTTATTTATATCCCGTTCATGGACGTGGAATACTTAAATTAAATTATTAAGAATAAAAAAATAAATGAAAATATAGAGTAGAAATAAATGAAATTATTTTCGATTTTGCGTGCGGGTGAGCTGAGCTAGCATTCGTGGCTAAACCAACAGCAGAAATAAAAATTCGAACTCATGATAATGTACCTTTGTTCACCTTCGACGGAAACCACGTATCTCTCGAATGAGGAGACGAGGCCACAAACCACAATGCGTGTGGAGAAATCGGACCGATGCAAGAGGAAAAAGAGAAAAGCGAAAACTTTAAAGCTTTTTAGAATGCATTCAAAAATGGAGGTCCATATGTGTTGGCAGCTGAACTCGGGCAAGAAACTTGAAACTGAAATTTGGGAACATTTTACAGCGAATTTTGTTCTGAAAGATTGATGTTATATTACATATGTTTTGGAAAAAATAAACTATTTCTTGCCGGGAGAGCCAGATCTGGTTTTGCTGCTGCTATTGACTGTGTAATATTATAATATATATATATATATATATATATATATATATAAAAGAGGCGATCGATGAATCAAAGAGTCCCAATCGATGAATCAAAAATTAATTTTTGTCATAAAAACATTATAAATTACTCTTCGAAATTGATCAATTTATTTAAAAAGGGTAGTTTAATGAATATTAAAGGGAGGTGAGAGAAGGTTGATGCTTTTGGTGGTGAGTAGAAACGTGAATGACAGCAGAGCGGAGGGAAGGCCAAATGTGCGGTTGCATGAAGCAACCATTGGCAGTAGCCTCCACATTTCCTCCTCCTAGTTGGCTGTTTCTTCTTTCTGCTCATTACCTCATTTTTCCCGCCCCCCTTTACAACCGCCCGTTACAGCGGGAGGAAGCATGCTTTGTTTCTTCAAAAAAAGAAAATTTTGAGTGATTTGAATAGAGCCATCCTCATTGCTAGCCTCGGTAATCGCCACGTAGCTCTCCAGACAAAGATTCTTCTCCCTGCACCGAGATTGTAGAACCGCCACGAGTCATCTCAATAAGGGCTGTCAGCATTTGTATCTCGTGTTTTTCATGTTCATTATCATTTGTTCTTCAATATTGTTTCTTTTTTAGAAAAAAAATCACAGAGGAGGGATTTGAACTAAGATATTAAGAGAAGTAGAAAATTTGGTGTGCACCAATTGTAGAAACCCATTTTCGCCCGGGCTCTCGTAAATGAAAAATAAAAATTAAAAAAGCCAGTATTTATTTTTACAGTCTTTTACAGCACCTAAATTTAACGGCCCAAACACTAATAGCCCAAATTACAAAATGGAACCCATTGACCCAATTACCCTATGATACACAGACTCCGTATCCATTACACCCTTAGCCCAGCCTATAGCCCAAACCTAATGGCCCAAAATTTGTTTCAGAAACTGGAAACCCTGAAACCCTAGGTTTCCAGTCGCACCGCAAGGGTCAGAAACTCAATCGTCACGCCGCAATATCTGGAGCCTAATCGTCGCAGCTGAAGTCCGATCGTCGCACTTTAGCAGCCACCAGAATCCCCTCGATAGCGCCGCCATTCTCGCGCCTGGTCCTCACCACGAAATCTTCGTCATCAACCTGCAAAAAAAGGAAACAAGCCGCAGCAAAAAAAGAAAGAACATATATGGAAAAATATATTTCCTTATTTATTTTGTTTTTTGGGTTATAAAACCCCTTGTAAAATCTGTAACAGGCACGAATACAGACACAAATATTGTCACAAATTACAAAAAAAGTACATCGATTCACGAACACACAAAAAGCACAAATCTACACAAAATCAGTGGGTACAAAATACAGTCAAAGAGATCAGAAGAATAAAATACTTCGGTTTCTCAGAGGTGATTCCTCATTCTGTTTATTTTTTTATTTTTATTTATGTTTTTTTATATATATTTGCGCATATAACTGCCTTGTTTAAAGAAAAAAAAAATAAAAGGAAAAGGGGATTACCTTTCGGAGACGACGTAAATTGGAGATTTTGGGCCTCCGACCACCAGCCACGGAAGCGCATGTGGCGTGTTACCCAAGAACCAATATAAGGAGAGGGGACAAAGCTTTCCGAGGATTTCAGAATTTTTTTTAAAATCAGACTTAAAATGATTTTTTTTTATGAAACTGACTTTTATAGGCAAAACAGAACGGCGTCGTTTTTAAGTAGCAAGATCTGCGCGCCAACCCCATGACCCGACAAAGATCCGTGTGTTTTATTAAAATGGATAATTTGCAACTTCAGCCCCTCCACATTTTTATATGTTACATTTCAGTCTATTTGGAAGTTTTGTTTTTTATAAAATTGGACCTAAATTTACATTTTGTTTTAATTAAGTCCCTTAAATTGTTTTAAAGGTTAAAATCACCACGACACCGTTTTGAAAAAGCTTTTAATTGTCCAATAAGTCCCCGGAATTTAACGCCAGATTCAATTTAACCCTTTTATGTTTATCTTATTTATTATTTAACCTTGATTTCTTTATTTTCACTTTATTTTGATATTTTTTTAAATTATTTTATTATGTTAAGATATCATATTATTCTTATTATTTGTAAATTAATTTAACTTGTATATTTTTATTATTATATTATTCTTATATATTTAAATTATTATTATCTATTATTTGCTTTGGATCATTATATCGTTTTTAACTTATATATATTAGTCCTATTTTACCAAAAATTATTTATATTGAATAATACATTATTTATTTTTTTAAAATGTAATTTTATGTGTATTAGATTATTAAATAAAGTTGTAAATAGTCATTTTCTTAATATATATGTATATATTTTTTATTCATTATTGCATGAGCATTTTCAACTTGTGTAAGATATGTTCATATTTGTTTAATTATTTATTATATTTGTTTATACTTTATCATGTATTTACAATTGTCTTAGTGTAGAGATTATTATTTGTCATGTTCTGTATTATTATTTCTTTATTACCTATCTTAAATATTATTATATTATAATTGCTTTTAATATGTATATTGATAGTATATAAACGCAATGTTGTTACATGGTTATTGTTTAAAATAAAATATCCATTTTTGCAAAACTATTATATTTTAAAAGTTTTTAAAATAAGGCAATGTTTTGGTATTTAGAAATTCAGGAAATAGTGCCCTAACGTACTGGGTTGCGATTTTCCGTTTGACTAAATAACTAAATATCCGTTTACAAGTTTTATAAACCGTGAGATGACTTTGATTACGAAGGTTTTAAAATATCGTGTCCTAACGTACTGGATGTGATATTTATATTCCCTCGAAACAAAGAAATCTCAAGTTTTAACTTAAATGGCTCGAAGTTTTTAAAAGAAATCATATTTTTAAATACTTTTAAATTTCAAACATTTGGACATGATTTTATCGATTACTTACCAATTTTTGGGCGTTATGAGGGTGCTAACCCTTCCTCATACGTAACCGACTCCCGAACTCGTTTCTTATTTTTTGTGGACCAAAATCAAATGTTTTAAAATAAAACGTTTTACAATGTGATCCAATCACACCTAAGTAAAAAGGGATTGGTGGCGACTCCCATTTTCGTTTTTTAAAGTCGATCCCCATTTTTTTTAAACCGATTTTAAAATGGTTTCGACAGCTTGGCGACTCCGCTGGGGACCAATAAGAGAGTCAAGCCGTAAAATCGATAATTTCATGTCTTTTTGTTCGAATTTAAAATTCTGACTTTAAAAACATGATTTTTTTATTGCATAAGGTTCTAAATATATTTCTCTGCATTGCACTGCATGACCGTTGTGGTCACACCCTTAAATGGGAGTGAGAAGCTACTCCTTCGTGAGGTTTTCACCTCTGTGCAGGATAGTGAATCACTTTCGGGATACATTCCTACCTATGTCTTTGTGAGGTTTTCACCTCCGTGCAGCCATAGGGAAATGTATTCCCCTGAACTGAACTCAATTCATATGAGCCTATAATTGGTGAGGATTGAGGAATCTGCTGGTTCAGATACCTCAACTATTAGAGTCAAACGCATATAGAAAACCTAAGAACTTACCCTAGGTAGAACTATACCAAATTTTAGCTATCCAAATAGGTGTTAATATATTTTACTTGTTTTATATTCTATTCTGTGGTACTAATTTGTTGTGTTTACTTTTGTGCATGTCATTTCATATTTTTTAAGAGGTATCGATTCATGGTCAGTTTCTAAGTTAGAAAGCTGGTTATGGAGAATGGATTTCTTGATAAAGTGGAGGACAATGCAGCCGTCCGTAAGTGGTCAGAGCAAACACAACTAGAGAAAGGGGATAGTCTAGCTGAGGGGCATATATCAGAATTATGAGACTACACTCGCATCAGTGTGACGCAGAATGATCTTCAGGAGTTGAGAGAGATATGGGATCAATGGAGCGAAGAGACCAAGCAGTTGTTTTACAGCAACTATGGGGACTTGCCATACTTGTTGGACATTCAGGTACATGGACATTTATTTCGAGCTATTACTCAATATTGGAATACAGCGTATAGTTGCTTTACTTTCGGAAGGGTTGATTTGGTGCCTATGATAGAGTATATAGCTCTATTGCGATGTCCTAGAATTCAAGTTGATAAAGTTTACTTGAAGCCTGCTACTGTTCCGACCTTTCTGAGGAAGTTGATCAGTATTACGGGGATGAGCGAGCAGTGGGTCACGACTAGAATCAAGCAGAAAGGTGAATGTAAGTGCATCCCTTGAAAAGCTCTGAAAGACTTGATTTTAGTACATCCTAATATGAAGAAGAAGATATATGTTTTTGCTTTGAGCATATACGGGTTGGTAATTTTCCCTAGGGCATTGGGATATGTGGATGAAGTTGTTTCAAATATTTTTCATCGACTTGATAAACAAGTCACACCTGTTCCCGCAATCTTGGCTGAGACATTCCGGTCGTTGAATGCATGTAGGAAAGCTGGCGAAGGTAGATTCATAGGATGTGCGTAGCTATTGTTGGCTTGGTTCCACAGTCATTTTTGGAAGACAGATAAGGTTTCCTATCTGGTCTTCTCAGAAAATTATTCGCCATTAAGGGAGATAGCGACTACCCCGAGGAGAAATGATATATCAGAGGAAAATTGGACAGCGCTTCTGTGTAATCTTCAAGACGAGGATGTTGAGTGGAAAGCCCCTTGGTTGGTTCCTGATGAAGTCCTTTATCGATGTGGAAATCTTGATTGGGTGCCTTTGTCTGGAATCTGGGGAGCTATTGGGTATGCACCACTGCTCGTACTACGGCAATACAAAGCATGACAGTTTGTACCAGTGACGTATGGGTTAGCTCAAAGTCAATTCTCATATAAAGGGGATAATTATAAGAAGAGGATTCGAGAGATCTTTGAGGCTTGACAGCAGGCTCGTCGTATGAAGATATTGACTCGATGACCTATGACAACCCCAGAATATAGTGAATGGTTAAGTAGAAGAGTTAATGACAATCTCCCTATGCCAAGTCTAGAAGTGCTCGATCGATGGAAGAATATTTGCGAATAGCCCCATCAGAGTTGGAGATGATAAAACAAGATTTCGAAATGCAGAGTTTAGAGCTCGGAAAGAGGATAGAAAAGCTCGAAGAAGAGAAGATGTATTTGAAGCTAAACGTAGATACTCAGAAATCGGAAGCCGAGAATGCAAGAAAAGAACAGAGAAAGATTGAGAAAGATCGAGATAGCCTGAAGATCGAATATAAAAAGATACGTCTATCGATGAAGAATGCTGGATTGGGAAAAACTTCGGAACAATGGCGACAAGAAGTCAAGAGGAAAAGACCAAGGCTGACTATTGGGAGAGAAAGTTTCGAGAAATGCAAGCGCGAAACGAGGCCTTAAAGAAAAACTTGGCAGAAAGTTTAAATGAAAAGGAAGAATTACAAGCTAGAGTGGCTGAACTTGGACGGTCTCTTCATCACCATCGAAGCCGTAATTTCGTGATCAAGTTAAAGTCAAGCCTGAATAAGATTGAGGAAATGAAGGGTAGAATTGAAGAGTTAGAATCAGCACTGCACATTTATAAACTTCGAGAAGGACATTTAAAAGAAGAGCTCCATCATTCACACAGTCAAGTCAGAAACTGAGATTATCTCATGAGGGAAGCCATAGTTTAGATTCGAGAGGTAGTTGATCACCTACAAACTTTGGAAGCGCAGGCCAACGTATTGAGCATGAAGTATGAGCTACAGTCAGAGCGTAGTCAAGAGCTAGTTTCGTTATTAGGGAAAATTAGGACATTAGGACTTAGGGGGAAAGCTTATTTGTAATCTGTTTTATGTAAAGGACTTTGTTTTCTAATAAAGTTTTCTAAAATGAAGTTGAATCAGAATCAATGCCTCTTTGTATTCAAGCATTTGCATTACAAAACATCATATGCATTCAATTCTATAGAAAGAGTCTAATTAGCTTAAATTCTAAGAGAGAGAGAGAAAGAAAATCTGGAAGTTGAACACCCTTACGATACACGTGCTAAGTCAAGGAAAATGGACCAGAGAATGGAGCAATTCCAAAGAGATATGCAAGACCAGATACAAGAGCAAATGGCAAAGCTCCAGCAAGAGATGAAGGATCATCTATTGGAGGCCCAAAAGAACATGATGGCCCAAGTGGCCTAGACGATGAGTGGGATAATGAATAAGGGAAAGGGTCTTATAGTCAATGCTGAGGACAATGAGGATTTCCTAGAGGATTCACTCCAACACATGTGCAAGCACAACATGAAGAATATCCCAGAAGGCCACCTATCACAATTAGGCCTCAACAAGGGCAAGCTGACACTGGAATGCCTACGAATTTTCAAGTTGGCATGGGATCCAACCCAGGAGATAGCCTATGCTAATCCTGTTGTCCAGGACTTGGACATGGCGGAGGGAGAG
Source organism: Gossypium australe (assembly GCA_005393395.2). Taxonomy (NCBI): domain Eukaryota; kingdom Viridiplantae; phylum Streptophyta; class Magnoliopsida; order Malvales; family Malvaceae; genus Gossypium; species Gossypium australe. Next base: position 12,022,143 of record CM016624.1, on the reverse strand, counting down.
GGTATCAAAGCTGAATCTGTGAAACAGTTAGAGGATCGCTGTAGGTGGTTGGAGGAAAAATTCAAGGCTTTGGAAAACGCCGACCATCATCAGGGAGTTAACGCAAAGGACCTGAGTTTGGTCCCAGATTTGGTGCTTCCTCATAAATTCAAGATGCCAGAATTTGAGAAGTATAATGGAACTACTTGCCCTGAAGCCCACATCACTATGTTCTGTAGGCGCATGACTGGTTATGTAAGCAATGATCAACTTTTGATTCATTGCTTTCAAGATAGTTTGACGGGAGCAGCTTCTAGATGGTATAATCAACTGAGCCGCGCTAATATTAGCTCATGGAGAGACTTAGCTCAAGCCTTCATGAAGCAATATAATCATGTTATGGACATGACGGCTGATAGAATCATGTTGCAAAACTTGGAAAAGAAGTCAAATGAAAGCTTCAGGCAATACGCGCAGAGATGGAGGGAATTAGCCATACAAGTTCAACCATCTCTCCTGGAGAAGGAAACCACTATGTTGTTCATCAACACCTCAATGGTGCCATTTATCACCCATATGATAGGAAGCACCACTAAAAGCTTCGCGGATATAGTTATGGTAGGGGAAACGATAGAAAATGCCATAAGGGGTGGTAAGATTGAAGCAGGAGAAACCACTAGGAGATCTACTCCTAGGAAAAAAGATAATGAGGTGAATAATGCGAGTACGTACAATAAAGGGTACTCGAAGGCAGTTACTGTTAGTCAGCCTAAAGTAGTTACTGCCGGGCAACAGGGGTCTACAAGACAAGAATCAGGCCCCAGACAAAATGCTGAAAAGATCCAATTTACTCCAATCCCAATGACGTACAAGGAGCTGTATCATACATTATTAGAGGCACATGTAGTGTCCCCATATTGTCTACAGCCATTACAACCCCCGTATCCCAAATGGTATGACTCAAACGCTCAATGTGATTATCATGCGGGAATAACAGGGCATTCAATAGAAAACTGTACTGCCTTTAAAAAGGTAGTTGAGAGGCTTCTTAAGTTGGGAGTTGTTAAGTTGAATGATACACCCAGTGCGGAGAACCCATTGCCCAATCATGGAGATAACGGGGTAAATGCGATTGGGGAAAATATCGTGAAAAGGATAAATGAGGATATTTCAGAGGTAAAAACTCCGTTAAAAATAATATGGAGGGAGATGGCAAGAAGGGGACTAATAAAATCAAGTCCCAAGGAAAGAAGTGAAGAACCAAGGAACTACTGTGAGTTCCACGAAGATGATGAGCATGAGATCCAAGACTGTGCTGAGTTTAGGGCATTGGTACAGAGCCTTATGGATAATAAGGAGTTGGAATTTTACAAAGAAGGATCAGAGGGAGGACATATACATGCAACTGAAGAAAAGTTAACGAGTCAGAAAGTCAATTATCCGAGGGTCATTATTTCCCAACCAAGGAATGTAGAAGGCAGAGCACAAATTGCGCCTAAAGTGGTAATTCAGAGGCTCGTTTCCTTTCCTTATAAGGACAACAAGATGGTACCATGGACTTACAATTGTAATGTAGCGACGCCGGGAATAGAAACCTCAGCTAGTACTTCCAAGGAGGTCCAAAGAGAAGGATTTTACACACGAAATGAGAGGCATTACGACCCGATAAATGTCAGAATGGAACCAACAAAGGCAAAAGATGTGTCAATTGAGCCCGAGGAAGGACTTGATACCCTTATCAATGTACCTGTGAAGGAGGAAGAAGCTAAAGAATTTTTAAAATTCTTAAAGCACAATGAATACGGTGTAGTGGAGCAATTGTGCAAACAACCGACTCGTATTTCGGTGCTAGCCCTACTTTTAAGTTCGGAAGTTCATCAGGATGCATTGATAAAAGTGCTAAAAGAGACTTATGTTACTAAAGACATATCTGTCAATAAGCTTGACCGATTAGTTAGTAACATAAGTGCCGACAACTTTATTTCCTTCAGTGACGATGAAATTCCACCTGGAGGTAGGGATCAACCAAAGCCTTGCACATCACCACTCATTGCAAGGGATATATTTTGCCAAGCGTGCTAATTGACAATGGATCAGCCTTGAATGTCTTGCCATTTTCGACACTAAAGAGGTTGCCGATAGATAGTTCTCACATGAAGACGTGCCAGAACATAGTGAGAGCGTTTGACGGCACTGAAAGAAGAGTGATGGGGAGAATCGACATACCATTACAGATTGGACCAAATACATATGAGGTGGACTTTCTGGTGATGGATATAAAACCTTCATACAACTGTTTGCTGGGAAGGCCTTGGATCCATTCGGCGGAGGCAGTGCCTTCATCCCTTCATGAAAAGTTAAAACTGGTGACGGATGGTCGACTAGTCACTATAAATGCGGAGGAAGACATTATAGCGACCGTTAGCAATGACGCGCCATATGTAGAGGCGAATGAGGAGGCCATAGAATGTTCTTTCCGGTCTTTAAAGTTCGTCAACGCAACATTCATCTCGGAATGAAGTAAAGTCCCAATGCCTAAAATATCCAAGGCTACGAAGATGGGTCTACAAATGACGTTGGGGAAATGAGCCTTACCAGAAAAAAGATTGGGCAGATACCTCCAAGGGGAGATTTAGGTACCAATACTGAAGGAGAAGAGAGATCGTTTTGGCTTGGGTTTCAAGCCAGATGTTAAACAAAGGAGGAAGGACATAGAGAAGAAGCAGGAGAGAAGAAGGGCACGCTTGAATGGAGAAGATGTCCAGTGGGAACCAATGATATTCCCTCACATATCCCAGACCTTTGTATTAGGAGGGATAATTCACCCTAAAAGAGGGTTATTGGAAACTCCTCACATCAATGCCATACATGAGGAAGGAATTGAACAAAGAAATCTGATGGGCATTCGCCCTTATGAACCTGGAAGCGTTCTAGATAATTGGACTGCAGAGGAACTTCCTGTAGTTTTAGAAATTATACAGAGTAATATTCAGAACGCTGTCGTAACCATTTTTTGAAAAAAAAGGGAATCGACTTTTAAAATAGGGAGTCGCCACCGATCTTTTATTCGAGGTGTGATCGGATCACCTTGTTTTAATAAAAACGTTTTGGTTTATTAAAATAGAGCTTTTGGTCTATAAGTGTTCGAGAAAATAGGTTCGGGAGTCGGTTACGTGCGAGGAAGGATCAGCACCCTCGCAACGCCCAAAATCGGTACCAAATTGATTGATATTGTCCTAATGTTGAAAACATAAAAATATTTAGGGTAAAAAATTCAAAAAAAAAATATAATTCGTCCATTTGGGATTGAGTCTCAAGATTAACTCGTTTCAAAGGAATAAGATTGTCATACCCAACACGTTAAGATATGACGCCTTTATACTCTGACGTCGAGATCATCTCTGATCTTCAAATCACGTGAAGAAGGGTATTTGAATATTTAGTCGAACAAAAAAAATCAACACCCAGCATGTTAGGATGCGATCTTTCGAATTTCTAAATATACAAACATCACCTTATTTTTCATTTTTTTCGAAAAAGGAATGCAGATTTGAAGTTGGTTTAACACTTTATTTTTGACGAAGTAGCATTGAAAATGAGTTTAAGTATGTTGGAATCTAAAATATGAAATAATGGCCAATAGTATGAGTACAGGATTAAACAGGAGATGATGCACGAACTTAACGTTCTACAAGCAGACCTGATCAGAGAGATAGTTTAGCGCAATACATAATAGTGATAATAATTAACAATGTCAAATGCTGCGATAATAATATATACAATCCATGGGAGATGAAATTAATAATATATGAAATAACATAACAAATTGATTTTAAGATCATAATATGCAGGAATATGCACGTGTACTAATATATTTAATTAACGAAAACAACACATGTAAACGGAAACAAACGATATCTAAAACGGTTGGGGATTTTTAATATTAAATATTAGTTTAAAAGACTAGTTAAGTAAATAAATAAACAAATAATTATATAAATAGTTAAAGGACTGCATTAAAAAAATCAAGGCAGAATTATGGGCGAAAAGGTAATAAATTAAAACTGAAATTGAAAAGGGTTAAGATATAACGCGCATGAATTAACGAGGACTGGGTCAGTAAATATCCCTCTAGGTCAAAACGCAGCGTTCGAATGGGACTAAATCGCGACAGTCTCAGAGGATGGAGGGGCTGGGTGCGAAAATAACCCCTTTTGAAGCAGAAGGACGCGGATCCGGGTACAAAGCGGGTCGACGCGCGGATCCGCACCCTCTGAAACGGCGTCGCTTCATATTTTGCTTAAATAAAAAAATCGTTTTAAAATCATTTTTCCATCTTTCAGAAAAAAAAATCGAAGCTCCCCTTCCCATGTTCTGCTTGGGTTTCGTCCCTAGCCCCAAACGCTGCCGGATCCGCCGCGAAGCTACCGCGAGCAGTGTTCAAACCAGGTAAAACACTCGATTTTTTTCTTTTTTTATATCTATCCCTATTAAAAATATATGTAGCGTATATAAAAATATTTGTATGTATGTAAAAAGCAGTTTGAAGAGAGAAACATAAAGCGGAGTATGGAAGAAACCGAATCAACCTTTTAATCCTTTTGATTTCTGATTGCTTTCTTTTAGTTCATAAGAAAAAACAGAAAGGGAACCCTTGTTACAAGATTTGCTTCGATTTGATTAGAACCGAATTTACAAAGACTTTTTCTTTTTTGTTCTTGTATTTTTTTGGTAATGCATTCGGGGGGCGAAGAAGATGAAACGTTTCCCCTCTTTCCTTTTATAACCGATTTGCAGGTTTCTTTCTTTGCTTCGTTCTCTCTGTTGCTGTGTATTCTCCTTGCAGGGTATGGGCAAGTCTTGGGGACGATGGGGGCCGAGGCGCCTAGGGAAGCTGCAGGCGTTAGGGGCGTTGAAGGGACAGAGGCGTGCGAGACCGAGGTGCCTGGGGGTGTTCGAAACGTCAGGGGCATGGGCACAGGGCGCGCGTGGGGAGCTGGGGCGTCACGCGCGTGAAGCTGGGGGCGACTCGTGTGTAGGGGACGCGCGGGGTAGACGAAGGGTCGGTGGCGGCGCTGGAAAGGGAAACCCTAGGGTTTCTGTTTAGTTTATGATTTTGGGCCATTGGGCCGTTCGGGTTGTTGGGCTTTGGGTAAAATGGACATGTTGTTTGTTTTAATTTGGGTCTGGTATTGATTTTGTAATTGGACTGTTATTTTTGGACTGTTTTATTGGGTTTATTTATTGGTTTTGCAATTAGGCTCTGAATTTGCATTGTAAATAGACTGGATCGTTTGTATTAAGTTGTTTGGACTTTATTATTGGTTTTTTTAATCTGTATTGGGCTGTATTTGGACCTTGTTGTAAATAAGGACTCTGGATTTTGCATTTTTATTTGGTCTTGTTTTTAGCTTGGTATTAGGCCTTAATGGGCCGGGCAAATTTGGTTATTACAGCTGCCCCTCTTTGCTCATTGTTGTAAAACGAGAATAGAGCAAAGACAATAGAAGAACCAATTTTGCCCGGTCTTGGTCAAACCTCAACTTATTGGTCCTCGTCTTCCCCAAACATCTTCAAACTCTACTGTAACTTGTTGCTTCGATCCGTTCTGCTATTTCCAAGAGATATGACCTGTAGCTTCAATTCGCTTTTCCTCAATCCCGTTTATTTTTTTTTTACTTGCTCTAACACGACTTCGGGACACGAAGAGATTTGTATCTTTGATCTACTCATTGCTCCACTGGAACTTTGATGAAACTCAAACTCTTCGGACTGCTTCTTTATTCTCGCAATATGGGTTGATTTTTTGAACAGAAATTTAAAGACAGAAATTAAAAATACCTCAGTGTGCGTAACCTGAGGCCCAACTCACTTTTCGCATTATGAGTTGATTTTAGCAGAAATTGAAAAGCAGGAATCAAAAATACCTCAGCGTGCGTAACCCGAGGCCCAACTCACTTATCGCATTATGAGTTGATTTTAGTAGAAATTGAAAAACCGAAATTAAAAATACCTCAGCGTGCGTAACCCGAGGCCCAACGCACTTCTCGCATTATGAGTTGATTTTAGCAGAAATTGAAAAACCGAAATTAAAAATACCTCAGCATGCGTAACCTGAGGCCCAAATCACTTCTCGCATTATGAGTTGATTTTAAATGGAAATTGAAAAACAGAAATTAAAAATACCTCAGCGTGCGTAACCCGAGGTCCAACTCACTTCTCGCATTATGAGTTGATTTTAACAAGAATTTGAAAAACACCTCAGGGTGTGATCTGAGGCTCAACTCACCTCTTGTATTATGAATTGATATTTTGAACAGAAATTGGGAAACAACTCAGGGTGTGACCTGAGGCTCAACTCACCTCTCGCATTGTGAATTGATACTTGAAAAATAAAAATTGAAAAACACCTCAGGGTGTGACCCGAGGCTCAACTCACCTCTCGTATTGTGAGTTGATACTTGAAAAATAAAAATTGAAAAACACCTCAGGGTGTGACCCGAGGCTCAACTCACCTCTCGTATTGTGAGTTGATATTTTGACAAGAAATTGAAAAACACCTCAGGGTGTGACCTGAGGCTCAACTCACCTCTCGTATTATGAGTTGATATTTTGAAAAATAAAAATTGAAAAACACCTCCGGATGTGACCTGAGGCTTAACATATCATCTGGTGGAATTCGGATGTCTTTTTTTTCCTTGATTTTGTACAACTATCGTCAGAATTTCTTGCTTTATTGGTGTACCTGTATGTGTCATGCGTGATGTTATCATGATATGCACGTGTTTGTCCTAAATGCTTTTATGCCTACATGATTATGCCATGCACCCTGGGCTTGTTTGTCATGTATCTCTTTTCGTTACGACTTTCATGATGACCTGAATTCATTGCTTCAATTCTTAACTTTTCTTTCAGGTTTTGTACTCGTCCTCAAGTTTTACGAGTAATTTGCGTTTCTCGTATATCACCCTTTTGCCCCCTGTTGGACTTTGTCCTTACCTTGAGGCTCTTGTACTTATCAAATTTTCATCCAAGTAATACTCAACATTCCTTTTGTTTAGAGTATATAATTTCACTATTTATCATTTAAATGAACCAAACATGAGATGTCTGCAAATGGGAAAGTAAGTATGGAAGAGGTACCTCACACCCATATTTATTTCAAAAGTGTTAAGAAAATTGACAAGGAATAATTCAATAAAGGAAATGTCATAAAAAGGAAAGTAGATTCAATTGTCGCAAGTGCTTTGGATATCTAACGCATGAACTTTTCGCGTTTCTTCATCCTGGATCTTTCCGAGCAAAGCTTCTTGTGTACAGGATTTTGAGCTTCCGATCCGCTTCAAATATTAATGTCTCGCCCTTTGACTCCCTGTTCAAATCGCCCTAGCTCTTTATGCCCGAATCCCCTTCATTAGGATACCCTTTCAGGTTTTCATCCCAATTTTGTTTATCAAGACGCCCTTTTCGGGTTTTCATCCTGAAATTTTTTTTTAGGCATAGTACCTCTTCACTGCATCTGAGTTTACTGGATTTGGTACGTCTTTCCCATCCATCTCAGTGAGAATCAAAGCTCCACCGGAGAAGACCTTCTTTACGACGTATGGTCCTTCCCAGTTCGGTGCCCATTTTCCTCGAAGGTCTTTTTGTATAGGGAAAATCTTCCTCAGTACGAGTTCTCCCTCGCGAAATTCTCTTGGCCGCACCTTCTTGTCATGGGCGTTGATCATTCTCTTCTGGTACATTTGTCCATGACAAATTGCCTTCAAGCGTTTTTCTTCGATAAGATTTAGCTGGTCATATCTAGCTCGAACCCATTCCGATTCTTCTAGTTCTGACTCCGTTAGGACTCGCAGGGAGGGGATCTCAACTTCAATGGGCAGCACAGCTTCCATTCCATAGACCAGAGAGAAAGGAGTTGCCCCCGTAGAGGTCCGCACACACGTGCGATATGCATATAGAGTAAATGGTAGCTTCTCGTGCTAGTTTTTATACGTCTCGGTCATTTTCCCAATAATCTTCTTAATATTCTTGTTAGCAGCTTCTACAGCCCCGTTCATCTTTGGACGATAGGGTGAGGAATTATGATGCTTTATTTGAAATTGCTCACACACTTCCTTCATCATCTTGTTGTTCAGATTCAATGCATTATCTGAGATGATTCTCTCAGGCAAACCGTATCGACATATGATTTCCTTTTTTAAGAACTTGCAAACTGCGGTCTTTGTCACATTAGCAAACGAGGCGGCTTCTACCCACTTCGTGAAGTAATCTATGACCACAAAAATGAATCGATGTCCATTAGAAGCCTTCGGGGAAATTGGCCCTATAACATCCATGCCCCACATAGAAAAAGGCCACGGAGAAGTCATAACGTGAAGGGGTGAAGGTGCTGCGTGAATTTAAACACCGTAAACTTGACATTTGTGGCACTTTCGCGCGTAACTAATGCAGTCGCTTTCCATTGTTAGCCAGTAATAACCGAGCCTCATAATCTGCCTAGCCATAGTGAAACCGTTAGCATGCGTTCCGCAAATTCCTTTATGGACATCTTCAAGTATCTTTCTGGCTTCAACAGTATCCACACATCTCAGGAGCACTTGATCTTTTCCTCTTTTGTATAGAGTGTCCCCATCAAGAACAAATCCCGCTGCCATTCTTCTGATTGTTCTTTTGTCGTTCTCATTTGCTTGCTTAGGATATCTTTGATTCTTGACATATTCTAAGATGTCGTGGAACCATGGCTGTCCATCCGCCTATTTTTCAATGCTAAAACAATGCGCAGGGGCCTCATATATGCTCATTTGGAGAGGTATTATTTCTGTTTCTCGGTTTGCTTTGAATATTGAAGCCAAGGTGGCCAAGGCATCAGGCAATTGGTTCACTTCTCGTGGGAAGTAATTAAAGGTTACTTCTTCAAATTCTTTGATCAGCTCTATCACGAGATCGCGATATTTGACTAACTTCGAGTCTCTCACTTCCCAATCTCCACGGATTTGGTAAATCACCAATGCCGAATCCCCGGATACCTTTAAGATTTTGATGTCCCGTTCAATAGCTGCACGAAGTCCCATGATGCAAGCCTCATATTCCGCTATGTTGTTGGTACAAAAGAAATTTAATCTGGCAGTGAATGGGTAATGATTCCCTTCTGGTGACACTAAGACTGCTCCAATCCCATGCCCCAATGCATTTGATGCCCCGTTAAAGTTCATTTTCCATGATTTCTCTTTTGACGACTCACATTCTTTTTCCGTAATGCACATCAAGTCTTCATCCGGGAAGTCAAATCTTAATGGCTCGTATTCCTTTGTAGTTCGAGTTGCTAGGAAGTCAGCTATAGCGCTTCATTTTATCGACTTTTGGTTAACGTAGAGGATGTCGTACTCCGATAGTAGGATTTGCCATCGTGCCATTCTTCCTGAGAGTGCAGGTGATTTCATCATGTACTTTATTGGGTCCAGTTTCGAAATCAACCACGTCGTATGATACAGCATATATTGTCTGAGCCTCCGAACCACCCAGACCAAAGCACAACAGAATTTTTCAATTGACGGATACTTCGCTTCACACCCTGTGAATTTCTTGCTGAGGTAGTAGATCGCCTTTTCTCTTTTCCCTGACTCATCATGCTGTCCTAGTACACAACCCATGGAATTTTCGAGCACAGTCAGATACAATATTAACGGTCTCCCGGGAGTTGGCGGTACTAGCACCGGGAGGCTGGACAAATATTGCTTTATCTTGTCAAAAGCCACTTGGCACTCCTCATCCCATTCTCCAGGATTGTGCTTTCGAAGAAGCCGGAAAATTGGGTCACATTGGTTGGTAAGTTGAGCGATAAATCGAGCGATAAATCGAGCGATGTAGTTCAACCTCCCTAAGAACCCTCTGACTTCTTTTTGTGTTCGTGGAGGCGGTAGTTCCCGTATGGCTTTTATCTTGTCTGGGTCAACCTCGATACCTCTCTCACTGACGATAAAGCCCAGTAATTTTCCGGAGGTAGCCCCGAAGGTACACTTGGCTGGGTTGAGCTTCAGCTGGAATTTTCTCAGTCTTTCAAACAACTTCTTGAGGTTCCCGACATGCTCTCTTTCCTCTCGAGATTTGGCGATCATATCGTCGACATAGACTTCTATTTCTTTGTGCATCATGTCATGGAATAGCATCACCATTGCCCTCTGATATGTTGCCCCGGCATTCTTTAATCCGAATGGCATTACCTTGTAGCAGAATGTCCCTCACATCGTCACGAAGGTAGTTTTCTCCATATCATCGGGAGCCATCTTTATCTGATTATAACCCGGGAATCCATCCATGAAAGAGAATAATGAATGTTTTGTCGTGTTATCCACCAATGTATAGATGTGCGGCAAGGGAAAATTATCCTTAGGGCTTGCTTGATTCAGATCACGATAGTCCACACACTTTCGCACATTGCCGTCTTTCTTTGGCACTGGGACTATATTAGCTACCCATTCCGGATATTTAGAGACTTGTAAGAAGTCGGCATTGAATTGTTTTTTGACTTCTTCTTTTATCTTTAAAAGCATTTCGGGTCTCATTCGTCTTAGCTTCTGCTGGATAGGCTTGCATTCTGGTTTCAGTGGGAGCTTATGGACCACTACATCCTCGCTCAATCCTGGCATGTCCTGATATGACCATGCAAATACATCTTTGTACTCATGAAGCAAGGTGACCAAGTCATGTTTGGTGTTCTTTGAAATGGTGGTCCCGATCTTCACTTCTTGCCTCTTTTTCTCACTTCCCAAGTTTACCGTCTCAACTGATTCTTGATGGGGTAGTATTTGTTTGTCTTCTTGTTCTATCATCCTTAGTAAGTCGGGGGACGAGGCATAATCTTCAGCGCTTTCCTCAGCTTCGAATTCTCCTAAACAGATAGCTTTCTCGAAATCGATTTTAAGATTTGTAACGGGATTGTTCACGTCGTCGATATCTGAGCACCTGAAAGGTAAATGGAAAAGAAACTATAGAGGAGCATCGAAGTACTGGAACCTACAAACGTGATACTATGGCATGATATGAGATATATAAAGACAGGCTATGAGAGGAGGGAATAAATATGAAGCCAATGAGAATGAGAGACCATGACAAAATGCATCTTCATTAATGTTCATTTAAAAGCTAAATAGCCAACATAAACCCTTATAACAGATTCCCCTATAACTTAGAGGCGTACAAGAAGTGAGCATTGAGCATTACTTTGGGGAATACTTAGAAACTACGAGAAGGTCCGCGGCAGTCCAATTATTCAAAACAAATCCAGGGGGCTAGGGCGTATCATTGAAATGTCTTCCACTACATCATCCACTTTGTCAATGACGTTTATGCTGAAGTTCTGAAGGCCCTTTTCAATCGATAACAGCGTGTTTCGTGAATTATCTCTTTCTGGGTACATCACTCCTGCAGATGTAAACGTTTTCGACAAGGGCGGATACATTATGGGCTCCCATTCCACTTCCCGGCCTGAAGCTCTTGCAATCCTCTTTTCCTGATCTTTCTGCAGCTGTTTCTTTCTTTGTCGCACATTCGGCTTGAACCCTAAATCGTATCGGGCCTTGTGGTGTATCGGCTTTAGTGCTCTAGCTATCCCTTGCTGGTATCTTCCTAAGCCCTTCCTCGCTCGAGCTCCTCTTCCAACCGTCAGTTTGATTCCCATCTTAGCATTCCTTGATAATCTGGGTGTGGGAATCTTGTTTCCCTCAGCAACAAATGTGGCATTAATAAATTCGAGGGAACGAAAGGAACATTCTACTGCATCTTTGTTTACTTCGATATAAGGTGTGACAGCAGAAATAGATGCAACGATGTCTTCTTCGCCAGCGACCGTGATCAAGCGGTTATCTATTATGAACTTCACTTTTTGATAGAGAGACGAAGGGACTGCCCCAGCAGAGTGGATCCAAGGCCTCCCTAAGAGGCAATTATATGACGGAGTAATGTCCATGACCTGGAACTCTACGTTATACGTGCATGGGCCCACTTTTAGGGGGATTTCAATCTTTCCCATAACCTCTCGTCGTGTCTCAAATGCCCTTACCGTGGAATGACAAGGCCTTAGATAGGATATATCAACTGGCATCCTGGAGAATGTGGCCAAAGGCATGACATTGAGTGCGGATCCATTGTCGATAAGCACGTTCGGCACTATGTAACCCTTGCAACTGGTCGTAATATGCAATGCCTTCACGGAGCCCCTACCGTTTGATGGTATTTCATCATCACTAAATGAGATGAAATTATCTACATTTAGATTGTTCACCCATCTATCAAGCTTTTTTACAGATACATTGCTTTCTACGTAAGCTTGATTGAGCACTTTTAGCAAGGCGTTCCGATGTGACTCTGAGTTCAACAGTAGGGATAACACCAAGATTTTTGCCGGCTGTTTGTTCAACTACTCCACGATGTTATATTCGCTGTGCTTGATGAACTTTAAAAATTCATGAGCTTCATTCTCGTTCACAGGTCTTTTAGTTTCTGGTTCCGATTGTATTTCAACATCCACCTCAGCCTCATGCATCGGTGTCTTTCCTCTCTGGCTCGAGTCAACGGCTTTTTCCTTTGGTTCGGCCATTTCCGGAGAATAGCACCTCCCGCTGCGAGTAAAGTGTCCTACTCTGCTGACATCCCCAACTACAGCCTTTGGTTTTTCAACTTCGGGTGCGACAATGTTAACACCGTATTTCCATGGCACCGCCTTATCGTCTCTGTAATAGAAAGGAGAAGGTACTTTAATCACCACCGTCGGTTTGACTTCCTCCTTCTTGGCCTCATAATAAATTACCGATGGCCGGTCGGCGCTATAACGAGTGACTGGTGGTTGGTTATCAGAGGCACATATTTCCCTTTCTTCGGCCTCATCCATTTTATCAAGGATCTCGACTTCCTTGTTGTTCATCATGTCTTGGAGTAGTTTCCCGAATTCTTCGCAAGACTGGATGTCGTGCCCTTCGATACCATGAAAGATACAAAAACTTTGACCTTCCATACTTTCTTCTTCGAAACTTCTATGGGAATGACTAAACAATCCATTTTCTATCATCACCTTCCAGACCTTTCGTAAGAGTGTTTTTATTTCAGAGACGCGGCTTTTAGCTTGCCGCATATCTTCATTGTCACTACGCTTACGTTCCCCTCGGTATGGTTTGGGAGCGAGTTTCCAGCCACATTACCAGTACCGTCAAATCGTAAAATCCCTGCATCAATGAGATCCTGCACCCTCCTTTTGAAGGCTATACATTTTTTCGTGGAGTGCCATTGGTTTTCCCCATGATACATGCAACTAGTATTGTGATCGTACCATTTCGGTATGGCGGTTTCAATAGTGCCATATAATGCGGGATATTAATTGTTTTTTCAACAATTTTGGGCACAGTTCTCCGTACGACACGGGGATAGGGGTGAGTCGAGGTTTTTTAAGATTGGGTCTTGTTGGTCTTTGTTAATTTTTGGGCTGACTTTGAGCGGGTGTAGCACTTGGCGGGAATATAGTGAATGGTCTTTGGTTATCGGTGGCATAGACGGGGTAAGAGGGAGGCGCTTGATAGTAAGGATTTTGAGGAGGAGGAAAATAGAAGTTTGGTGGTGGGCTAAATCGAGGTCTCGGCTGGGTTGGGTATGGACTAGAAGCATAGTGGCTCCCAGTCCCCACCATGTGAGTTTCAGGCTCCTTTTTCTTTACAGGTACTGGCCTTTTCGAACTCTCAGGACCTTCCATCCTTCCACTCTTGATGCCATTTTCAATGAGTTCCCCGGATATTACGATATTGGCGAAGTCTTTTGTAGCGTTTCCCACCAGTTTGTTGTAAAATGGTGCTTTCAAGGTGTTGATAAAGAGGACCGTTATCTCATTCTTAGTCAGTGGGGGTTCTATTTGCGCCGAGACGTCCCTCCACCTTTGAGCATATTGTCTAAATGTCTCCGCTGGCTTCTTTTCCATCATCTGCAGCGTTAGTCGATCAGGTGCCATATCGGAGACATACTTGTATTGTTCACAAAATGCCGATGATAGGTCCTTCCATGATTGGATCCTCTCTCTGCTGAGTTGGTTATACCATCGGAGGGTCGATCCGATCAAACTATCTTGAAAACAATGTATTAACAATTTGTCTTCATTCACATAACCAGCCATCTTCCGACAAAACATGATAAGATGCGCCTTTGGACATCTCGTTCCATCGTACTTTTCAAAATCTGGCGCCTTGAATTTCGGAGGTAGGACCAGATCAGGAACTAAACTAAGCTCTTTGGCGCTTAGTGCAGAAAAGACTCCAGTGCCTTCTACCGCCTTGAGTCGTTCTTCTAGACTCTTATACTTGTCCTCAGCATCATGATCCTTCATTCTCAACTTGGCTATTTCTACTGGATCATCCAAATCCGAAACTATTGGATTAGCGGAATTATCTCCGGAGTTTGATACAAATGTACCCTGCCCTAGATGAGCAGGCCTACCGGTTCCCCTTGAGGATATCCTCTTTGCGTTGCATGGGCGTGGGGTGGAGTGAATCCTAAAAGGTAGAGCGGATCCTGATTAACTCTCGAATGGGGTTCTGTAACATCAGGACTTTGCACGGGCCATTTTCCTTTGACCAGAGTTGATATCATCTCCATCATTTTGGCCATTTGATCCTTATGCTCGAGCGATTCCTCTCGGGATCTTACCATCAGATCCCTTACTTCCTGCTGCGACTTGGCCAATTGTTCTTGCAACTCTCTCTAGATTCTTTCCGTTCTTTCAATTCTTTCGTTTAGTTCGGCATCCATAGCTCTAGCTCTTAGACGTGTTCTATAAGGATGATTTGATTCCAGATTCATAGTGTCGCAACTGTGGATTATACGATTTTAGCCTTAGTAAATGATTAAGGCGATATGATGCTAATGCATGCAATGTAATGTAAATGCATGGTATAAATGAAAAAAGGTGTCAACTCTGATTCAATTCCCTATAAGAAACTTTCTTAGAAAATAAAGCTCTTTACATAAAGCAGATTACAAGAACAGCCTTGCTCTAACACCTAAGGCTTTAATCTTCGTCAGTAGGGAAGCTAATTCTCGTCCACGATCCGACCGTGTCTCGAATTATACGCTCAATGTGTCAGCTTGTATAGCTAGAGTCTGTAAATACTCGGCTATCTCTCGTATCTGGGTTATAGCCTCCCCCATGAGGTAGTCTCTATCTTTGACTTGATTCTGGGAATGGTACAGCTCCACTTCTCTTCGTTCTTCTTTCTCTTTTAAATACCCAATATGATTTTGACAGTTTTGCAGCTCCATTTCTAACTCTTCGGTCTTCTTCTCCATTTCTTCGATTCTACTCAAGCTTGCCTTTAATTCTATCGTCGGGATGCGATTTTGATAATGAGTTAGGGACCTTTCCAACTCCGCCACTCTAGTCTTCAATTCATTTATTCTGTTTTGGCCTTCTGACACTTGCTTTTCTAGGATCTCCTTCTGAGCCTTCATTTCTTGAAATTTCCTTTCCCATTGCTCGGTCTTAGCTCTCTCCTCTTGTAGCTCTTGTCGCCATTGACTCGAAGTCTTTCCTAGTCCCGCAGTTCTCATTGAGAGACGCATCTTCTTGTAGTCCCCCTTTAGGCTATCCAACTCTTCTTCGGCTTTGCTCTTTCCCTTTTTTATCTTTTCTGCTTCTGATTTCTGTATCTCTACATCCAACTTTAGAAGCATTTCTCTTCCTCCAACTGCTCAATTTTCTTTTCAAGCTCTGAACTTCGCTTTACAAAATCTTGCTTTATAATTTCTAATTCCGTTGGTATCATTTGCAAACGTTCCTCTATAGATTGAGCATTATCTGAACTTGGTCTCGGGATATTGTCGTTGATTCTTTTGTTTAGCCACACTTTATACTCAGAAGTCGCCGTTTCGCCCACAGTCAACCTCTTCATCCAGTAGGTTTGCTTCCAAGCATTTGCAATTTCCTTAATCTTCTTCTTATAACCCTCTCCTGTATAAGAGAATTCGCTTCGATCCAACCCATGTGTTGCTGGCACGAACTGTCTATGCTGGTATTGTCTTGCTGCTAGCAAAGGGACATACCCGATGACTCCCCAAATTCCGGGTAGAGGGACCCAATTAAAGTCTCCGCACCTGTAAAGGATCTCTCCAGGCACCATCCATGGAGCTCTCCACTCAATGTCTCCTTCCTGAAGGTTCTAAAGAATTGTCCTCCATCATTCTTCCGTTATATCTTCTCATCTTGATGCGGCTACTTCCTCTTTTATCGGTGAATAATCCCTATAAAAGGGTCGACAAGAGACTTTCCCCATCTTCCAAAAATGCCCATAAAACCATACCATTAATAGCTGTGCGCATCCAATAAACCTTCCTTCTCCCGCTCTTCTGCATGCATTTAATGATCTGAAAGTCTCTGTAAGAATTGCTGGGACAGGTGTAACTTGTTTATCCAATCGATCGAACAAATCCACCACTGCTTCATCTATGTGTCTTAGGGCTTTTGGGAAGATGACTAGTCCGTAGAGGCTTAAGGCGAAGATATCAACCTTCCTCCTCACATCAGGGTGCATCAAAATCAGATCCCTTAAATTTACCCAAAGAATACATCTCCCTTCACCTTTCTGTTGAATCTTGGTCGAGATCCACTGTTCACTCATTCCTGTAATTTTCATCAACTTCTTCACCAAAAGAGGGACATAGGCAGGCCTAATATAAACCTTGTCAACTTACATCTCGGGAATACGAAGTAAAGTGGTATATTCTTCTATTGTTGGCACCAAATCCACTTTCCTAAAAGTGAAGCAACTGTATGCGGAATTCTAAAACTGGACCATAGCCCGAAACAGGTGTTTATCTATCTTAACATCCAATAAGTGAGAGATATCGCCATAACGGCGGCAGAACATCTGTTTAGCTTCATCTTCCCAATGGGTCCAGATATCCCGCAACTCTTGAAGCTCATTTTTGTGTTATGCTAATGCGGGTGAAGTCCCTCAGCTCCGAGGTATGACCTTCAACTAAGCTATCTCCTTTTTTCCAATTGTAACTTTTCTGACCACGCGCGCACAGCCGCATTGTCCTCTACTTTATCAAGAAAGTCGTTTTCCATAGCAAACTTCCTATCGCAGCAACCGAACAGAAATTGACACCACTACTATATGACATGTCATGCAAATCAAACAAATCAACACAAGTCAGTATTGCATAATCAAAACAATCAAAATATCATCACACACTTATCTGGGTAACTATTTCGACATTCTGCCTAGGGTAGGCTCTAGGGTTTCTACATGGGGTTCGGTTCTAAAGAGGGGTACCTGAACCAGCAGATTCTTCAATCCTCACCCATTATAGGCTCATATGGATCGAGTTCAGTTCAGGGGAACACATTTCCCTATGGCCATGCGGAGGTGAAGACCTCACGAAGCACATAGGTACAGATGTGTCCCGGAAGCAGTCCACTAGCCCATGCGGAGGTGAAAACCTCACGAAGGCTTAGTTTCTTACTCCACTTAAAGGTGTGACCACAACGGTCATGCAATATAAATGCAAGTAATATGAGACTCGGCAATGTAGCAGTTATAGCACGAACAAATTCTTTAGAAGAAACATGATTTATGGCCAAAAATCATCCAATTTATGGCCTGACTCTCGGAGCGTCCCCAGTGGAGTCGCCAAGCTGTCGTAACCATTTTTAAAAAAAAACGGGAATCAACTTTTAAAATAGGGAGTCGCCACCGATATTTTATTCGAGGTGTGATCGGATCACCTTGTTTTAATAAAAACGTTTTGGTTTATTAAAACAGAGCTTTTGGTCTACGAGTGTTCGAGAAAATAGGTTCGGGAGTCGGTTACGTGCGAGGAAGGATCAGCACCCTCGCAACGCCCAAAATCGGTACCAAATTTATTGATATTGTCCTAATGTTGAAAACTTGAAAATATTTAGGGTAAAAAATTCAAAAAAAAAATATAATTCGTCCATTTGGGATTGAGTCTCAAGATTAACTCGTTTCAAATGAATAAGATTGTCATACCCAGCACGTTAGGATATGACGCCTTTATACTCTGACGTCGAGATCATCTCTGATCTTCAAATCGCGTGAAGAAGGGTATTTGAATATTTAGTCGAACAAAAAAAAATCAACACCCAGCACGTTAGGATGCGATCTTTCGAATTTCTAAATATACAAACATCACCTTATTTTTCGTTTTTTTTAAAACGGAATGCAGATTTGAAGTTAGTTTAACACTTTATTTTTGACGAAGTAGCATTGAAAATGAGTTTAAGTATGTTGGAATCTAAAATATGAAATAATGGCCAATAGTATGAGTACAGGATTAAACAGGAGATGATGCACGAACTTAACGTTCTACAAGCAGACCTGATCTGAGAGATAGTTTAGCGCAATACATAATAAGGATAATAATTAACAATGTCAAATGCTGCGATAATAATATATACAATCCATGGGAGATGAAATTAATAATATACGAAATAACATAACAAATTGATTTTAAGATCATAATATGCAGGAATATGCACGTGTACTAATATATTTAATTAACGAAAACAACACATGTAAACAGAAACAAACGATATCTAAAACGGTTGGGGATTTTTAATATTAAATATTAGTTTAAAAGACTAGTTAAGTAAATAAATAAACAAATAATTATATAAATAGTTAAAGGACTGCATTAAAAAAATCAAGGCAGAATTATGGGCGAAAAGGTAATAAATTAAAACTGAAATTGAAAAGGGTTAAGATATAACGCGCATGAATTAACGAGGACTGGGTCGGTAAATATCCCTCTAGGTCAAAACGCAGCGTTCGAATGGGACTAAATCGCGACAGACTCAGAGGATGGAGGGGCTGGGTGCGAAAATAACCCCTTTTGAAGCAGAAGGACGCGGATCCGGGTACAAAGCGGGTCGACGCGCGGATCCGCACCCTCTGAAACGGCGTCGCTTCATATTTTGCTTAAATAAAAAAAATCGTTTTAAAATCATTTTTCCATCTTTCAGAAAAAAAAAATCGAAGCTCCCCTTCCCATGTTCTGCTAGGGTTTCGTCCCTAGCCCCAAATGCTGCCGGATCCGCCGCGAAGCTACCGCGAGCAGTGTTCAAACCAGGTAAAACACTCGATTTTTTTCTTTTTTATATCTATCCCTATTAAAAATATATGTAGCGTATATAAAAATATTTGTATGTATGTAAAAAGCAATTGAAGAGAGAAACATAAAGCGGAGTATGGAAGAAACCGAATCAACCTTTTAATCCTTTTGATTTCTGATTGCTTTCTTTTAGTTCGTAAGAAAAAACAGAAAGGGAACCCTTGTTACAAGATTTGCTTCGATTTGATTAGAACCGAATTTACAAAGACTTTTGCTTTTTTGTTCTTGTATTTTTTTGGTAATGCATTCGGGGGGCGAAGAAGATGAAACGTTTCCCCTCTTTCCTTTTATAACCAATTTGCAGGTTTCTTTCTTTGCTTCGTTCTCTCTGTTGCTGTGTATTCTCCTTGCAGGGTATGGGCAAGGCTTGGGGACGATGGGGGCCAAGGCACCTAGGGAAGCTGCAGGCGTCAGGGGCGTTGAAGGGACAGAGGCGTACGAGACCGAGGTGCCTGGGGGTGTTTGAAACGTCAGGGGCATGGGCACAGGGCGCGCGTGAAGCTGGGGGCGACGCGCGTGTAGGACGCGCGGGGCAGACGAAGGGTCGGTGGCGGCGCTGGAAAGGGAAACCCTAGGGTTTCTGTTTAGTTTATGATTTTGGGCCAATGGGCCGTTCGGGTTGTTGGGCTTTGGGTAAAATGGACATGTTGTTTATTTTACTTTGGGTCTGGTATTGATTTTGTAATTGGACTGTTATTTTTGGACTGTTTTATTGGGTTTATTTATTGGTTTTGCAATTGGGCTCTGAATTTGCATTGTAAATGGACTGGATCATTTGTATTAAATTGTTTGGACTTTATTATTGGTTTTTTTAATCTGTATTGGGTTGTATTTGGACCTTGCTGTAAATAAGGACTCTGGATTTTGCATTTTTATTTGGTCTTGTTTTTAGCTTGGTATTAGGCCTTAATAGGCCGGGCAAATTTGGTTATTACAAACGCTTTGTTGTTTTTTTTAGAGGAACAATAAAGATTTCTTTTGTGAAAAGGGCTTATGTTTAGAAATTATTATTTCAATAAAATACATTTTGGATAATTAACTTGAGTAAATATTCTTTCTCATTCTTTTGACTTTCTAATTTTATTCATTCATATCATTTGAATATTTATCCTCGAATTCATTTGTTCTTTGTACATTCTTTGGTACCTATTATAGGTCCTTAGATATCCATGATGTGAGCAACGATAATACGGATCCAGAGGTCCATTTTGAGCAAGACATGTGTTTAAAAGAATCTCAGGATTTTGAAGATGACCGAGATTGTGACTTATCTCCAGATTTGTTAAGAATGGTAAAGCAATAGGAGAAACAGAGCTTGCCCCATGAGGAAGAAATAGAGAACATAGCCTTAGAAGAAGGAACAGTTGTGAAAATTGGGACGCGCATAGCAAAGGAGACAAAACAAAATCTTGATGAGTTACTACGGGAGTTCAAAGACGTCTTTGCATGGTCATACCAAGATATGCCTGGACTGAGCACTGATATTGTAGTACATCGCCTTTCCATAAGAGAAGAATATAAGCCAATTCAGCAAAAGTTACGAAGGATGAGGCCTGATATAGTGTTGAAAATAAAAGAAGAAGTCCAGAAACAGTTTGATGCTGGATTTCTACTGTAACACCCCTTACCTGAGACCGTTTCCGGAGTCGAGCACGAGGCATTACTAGACTTAACTTACTGGTTCGGGGCATAAAAATTAAAACTGTCCATCTTCCAAAACCGTGAGGTAAATCTCGGATCTCTATCTGAGATAATCGATAATGGTACTCCATGTAGTCTTACAATCTCTGAAATATATAACTCGGCCGACTTGTCAACTGAATAATCCATATGAACTGGGATAAAATGAGCCGGCTTCGTTAACTTATCAATCACAACCCATACTGCATCTTTCTTTCTCGGTGTCGAAGGCAATCCTGTCACAAAATCCATAGTAACTCGATCCCATTTCCACTCAGGAACTAATACAGGCTGCAATAAACCTGAAGGTACCTGATGTTCGGCCTTTACCTGCTGACAGATCAAGCATCTAGAAACAAACTCTGATATATCTCTTTTCATTCCTGTCCACCAATACATTTTCTTCAAATCATTATACATCTTTGTACTACCTGGGTGAATAGACAAAGAACTGTTATGTGCTTCCTATCAGATTTTCCTAATAAGCTCATCATTCTTTGGGTACACATACTCTGTCTCTGAACAACAAACAACCGTCAGAACCGATCTGAAAATCAGACTCTACACCTGACTCGCACTGAACTCTTTTGGCTTGCAACTCACTGTCATCTTTATGAGCTTCACAAATTTCTTCAAGAAACGTCGATTTAGCTCTTAACTTAGCTAAGATAGAACCATCATCTGATAATGCCAAACTAGTGTGCAAAGCTCTCAATGCAAATAACGATTTTCTACTCAAAGCATCAGCAACAACATTTGCCTTACCCGGGTGATAATCGATCACTAGCTCATAATCTTTAATCAACTCTAGCCATCTTCTTTGCCTCAAGTTTAGATCTTTCCGAGTCATCAAGTACTTCAAACTTTTGTGATCAGTGAATATTCAGCATTTCTCACCATATAAATGATGTCTCTAGATTTTCAATGCAAATACAATAGCAGCTAGCTCTAAATCACGTGTCGGATAGTTTTTCTCATGTGGCTTTAATTGTCTAGAGGCATAAGCAATTACCCTTCCTTCCTGCATAAGTACACAGCCTAGTCTATTCAAGGATGCATCACTGTAAATCACAAACTCTTTACCCGGTTCTGGTTGTACTAAAACAGGAGCTTTAGTCAACAATACCTTTAACTTGTCGAAACTCTATTGACACTTCTCAGTCCATTCAAACTTGACAGCTTTCTGTAACAATCTTGTAAATGGAGTAGCTATCTTGGAAAATCCCTCTACAAATCGTCTATAATAACAGGCAAGACCAAGAAAACTTCTGACCTCTAATACATTTCTGGGAGGCTTCCAATCAACAATTGCTGAAATCTTACTCGGAGCAACTCTAATACCTTCACCTGAGACAATATGTCCAAGAAAACAAACTTCCCGTAACTAGAACTCACTTTTGCTAAACTTGGCATAAAGCTGATTATCTCTCAAAATCTGTAAAACTGTTCTCAAATGCTCTGCATGCTCAGTCTCATCATGAGAATAAATCAAGATGTCATCAATGAACACGACTACAAACTTGCTTAAATAAGGTCTAAAATTTCGGTTCATTAAATCCATGAAAATAGCAGGAGCATTAGTTAAGCCAAATGGTATCACAAGAAACTCATAGTAACCATACCTAGTTCAGAAAGCAGTCTTTGGAACATCTGACTCTTTAACTCGCAACTGATAGTATTCGGATCTCAAATCTATCTTAGAGAACACAGTGGCTCCCTTCAATTGATCAAACAAATCATCTATTCTAGGTAATGGATATTTGTTCTTGATGGTTACCTTGTTAAGCTGTCGATAGTCTATGCACAATCTCATGGAACCGTCTTTCTTTTTCACAAATAACACTGGCGCGCCCCATGGTGAATAACTAGGTCTTACAAAGCCTTTATCAGTTAATTCCTGTAGCTGAGCTTTCAACTCTTTCAATTCTATTGAAGCCATTCTATAAGGAGCAATAGAAATAGGTGTGATACCTGGAATCAATTCAATACCAAACTCAACTTCTCTGATAGGAGGCAAACTTGGTAGTTCTTCCGGAAACACATCAGGAAACTCATTTACCACTGGCACTGATTCAATTTTCAACTCTGGGTCTTTAGTATTCAACACAAAAGCAAGATAAGCTTCACATCCTTTCCTTAAACATTTCTGAGCAGACATAACAGAAATTATGGAAATTGAACTATCTGTCTCATCTGAATTAACCCGAAGGAACTCACCATTTTCACATTTCAACTCAATAAATCTCTTTCCACAATTCACTATCACATCATGTGTAGTTAACCAATCCATACCAAGAATCATATCAAACTCATCAAATGGCAATAGCATGAGATCAGCCGGAAAACAGTAACCTCTAATCATCAAAGGGCATTTTTTACATACTTTGTTTACTAACACATGCTGACCTAATGGGTTCGATACTTTAACCACAAATTCCGTGAACTCTATGGGCATGTTCATACTAGGCATTAATTTTATGCAAACATAGGAATGGGTTGAACCCGGATCAATCAAAGCAATAACATTAACATCATGAAGAGAAAATGTACCCGTAATTACGTCGGGGGAAGATGCCTCTTCACGAGCACGGGTAGCATAAGTCCTTGTAGGTGCTCTAACATCTGATCTTGTTGTTGTATCTCTAAATGTACCTCTACCTACCCCTACTCCCGAATTTCTCTGAGATCTGTCTCTAACGGGGGCATTACCTAATCTTGCACTCGGTATTACTTCTTTTTTAACCATCTCGGGACACTCCCGAATGAAATGATCCGGTGCACCACATCGAAAACAACCAATCTCAGTTGCTCGACATTGACCTGGATGACGTCGACCACATTGAGAACACTCGGGCCTATCAGGCTGAATACTGCCAACACTCGCAATCGAAGTAGTTTGAGCTTTTGAATCCATAAATCTTCCACCTCTGTTTCAGCTAGAATACCCGGTTGAAAAATTAGATCTCGTAGAAAACTCTCTAGGCCTCTTGGATGTAGACTGAAATGACTTGCTCATCTGTCTTTTCTTCGTGTCTTGCATATCAATTTCAGCTTTACCCTTTCTTTTTAATAACTCTTCTGCCTTACAGGCTCGTTCAACTAAAACAACAAACTCTTTTATCTCTAAAACACCAGCTGACAGTCGGATATCATCATTGAGCCCATCCTCAAATCTTTTGCACATGATAGCCTCTGTAGACACACACTCTCGAGCATAATTGCTGAGCCGGATAAATTCACGTTCATAGTCGATCACAGTCATCTTACCCTGTTTTAACTCAAGGAACTCTTTTCTTTTCTGGTCAATAAACCTCTGATTGATGTACTTCTTACGGAACTCCTCCTGAAAGAAATCCCAGGTAACTCTTTCCTTCGATACTACTGACACAAGTATCTTCCACCACTGGTAGGCTGAATCTCTAAGAAGTGACACCACACACTTAATACATTCTTCCGGTGTGCAGGATAACTCATCAAAGACTCTGATAGTGTTCTCGAGCCAATATTCAGCTTTCTCTGCATCATCATCTTTGGTAGCCCGAAACTCTTCGGCCCCTTATTTTCTGATCTTGTCAACGGATGGCTTTTCTCTTCTAACTGTATTTGTAACTGGGGAAGCTACATGGGTGGTTTGAGGATCATGAGGGGGTGGAGGTCTAACAGCTGGGTTCGTACGAACGAACTCAGCAAACCAATCATTCATAGCTTGGAAGAAGGCTTCTCGAGCCCCTCCTCCCTGACTAACTGTAACGGGCCTTTCATTACTATCTGGTGGCACTGTCCCTTCAGTGGGAGCGGGCGTATTACTCTCTACATCATCTGCACCATCTCGTTCGGGATCCATAACTATATAAGAAAAACATTTTTAAAATTGTCAGGAGTCGTCACACTATCAAAATATAAGTATGGCATGTATAGCTAGACTCTTACTCATACTGAATATTCTGAGAATCGACTAAACTCTTGCTCTGATACCAATAAATGTAACACCCATTACCCGAGACCGTTGCAGGAGTCGAGCACGAGGCATTACTAGACTTAACTTACTGGTTCGGGGCATAAAAATTAAAACTGTTCATCTGCATCATGTTCACTAAATCAATTATAACTTGAGTTACGAAACTCAAAATCTAGATCCGTAAATTTTCCTTGAAACTAGGCTCATATATCTTATTACTGTAATATTTCCAGAATTTTTGGTATGGCCAATTAGTACAGTTTATTAGTTAAATTCTCCCCTATTACACAGTTTGACAGTTCCGACCTCTCTTTACTAAAAATTAATTATCTCATAATATAAAACTCTTTTTCCTACACCGTTTTCTTTATATAAAAATAGACTCAATAAGCTTTAATTCTATATCTCATGGACAACCTAATTCCATTTATAATATTTTTGGTGATTTTTCAAAATCACGTCACTGCTGCTGTCCAAACTGTTCCCCTGCATATAATTACATAATTTCTTTAAAATAACTATCAACTAGGCATTTCATAACATCCAAAACATGTTCTTAATTAACCATTTTAATGGCTAATCATTACCAAGCATTTACAAGCCAATATTAAGCCATATCATAAGGTCATACACACAAAATGGCTAAGTCCCTATACATGCCATAACTTAAAACGTTCGAGTCACAAAATACCAATCTAATTCTTTTGATAGTGTGTAACGATCTCCGACGTCCTTGCGATCCCCGAATTGGCTTGTAATACTATAAAAAAAATTAAAGAATGGGAGTAAGCATAAAACTTAGTAAGTTTACATGTAAATAGATAACAACATTCTTAATGAATTATCTTATGCTTTTCTTATCAAGATCACTTAAGCTTTTAACATGAACTTGTCTTAACTTACCTTTTTAGCTTGAACTTGTCTTACCTTTACTTTGGTATACTCTTTGAATTTTCCCGTTGAACCACTTGGAATACTAAGGATACACGGGTACCTTTCCTTATGAAACTTAACCATTGCCATGTCTTGACATGGTCTTACGTGGTATCCTTGCCTTATGAACTCACCAATGCCATGCCTTGGCATGGTCTTACATGGGACCTTTGCCTTATAGTAACTTATCAATGCCATGTCTTGACATGGTCTTACATGATTTCCTTAAACCCTAATGTCATGACATTTGTATCCTACACATTCCTAAGGTTCAACCGGAACTTTCTGAGGTAGCTTTTCCGCCAATTCATACTTGAGTCTTTAAATAATAAATTTACGTAATAAATATGTAAATCTTGGAATTTAATAATATTAAATGTAAAATAATAGAATATTGCATTTATTTACCGCAAACTTACCTCGAAACAAAATATGATCAACTATATCGATTTAGTCCACTATCTTTTTCTTTCCCCGATCTAACTCTGGATTTCTTTCTTCTTGATCTATAATAGCAAATTTAATACTCATATTTACTAAAACAGTCCTTAACTCTAACTTTGGCAAAATTACAATTTTGCCCCTAAACTTTTACATAATTATGATTTTGCCCCTAGGCTCGAAAATTAAACTTCAGCCCTTATTCTTATGTTTTATAACATGCTGAACATTTTTCCCTTCTATAGCAACTTTAAATTCTTACTATAACACATACTTATGAACAATAACAACTTTTACTAATTAGCTCATTTTTACTCGTTTTTACCGAAAATCACTTAGTAAAAATCGTTCCTCTACTCATTAACATGCATAATCTACCATCAAACATCAAAATACACAAGCTTTCAACAATGGCATAATTCAAAATATTCACCAAAATCAAAATTTCAAACATCCCGAAGCAACGATCTCAAAAACGTAAAAATTATTAAAAACCGAGCAAAACACTTACCTTAATTAAGATTCCAAAGATGCCGAAATTTCAAAGCTTTCAAAGCTTTATTTTCTTCTTTAGTTTCGGTTGATTGAAGTTAAAGAAGATGAACATGCCACCACTTTATGTTTTATTTATTATTATAATCTTATAATATATTATTTATTAAAGTAAACTTAACATATATAAAATAAACATGTAAATGCCTTATATAAATACATGTTGCCGTCCACTACACTTGAAAAAAATAATTTACAACATAAGGCCTCATCTTTATAAGAACACATCAATTTGATCACTCAATTAAATAAAAGGTTAATTTTACCACTTATGCGATTTAGTCCTTTTACTTAAATTAAACACACAAACGGATAAATTAACTCACGAAGCTTCAACACATGCTCAATCATATAACATAGGTACCGAATATAATATTAAAATATTTTACTGACTTGGATTTGTGGTTTCGCAACCACTGTTCCGTTTAGGCCCTATTTCGAGATGTTACATTTCTCCCCCCTTTAGGGATTTTCGTCCCCGAAAATCTTACCTGTAAAGAGATTTGGGTACTGTTTTCACATAGTCTCTTCAGGCTCCCATGTAGCCTCTTCTATTCCATGCCTATTCCATAATACTTTCACAAGTGCAATACTTTTATTCCTTAATTGCTTAACCTCTCGAGCTAGAATTATTATTGGTTCCTCACCGTAAGTCATATCTGGCTGAATCTCAACCTCTGTTTGAAAAATCACATGCGATGGATCTGAACGATAACGACGTAGCATAGACACATGAAACACATAATGAATCTTCTCTAACTCAGTCGGCAAAGCCAATCGATATGCCAATGGCCCAACTCTCTCGATCACCTCAAACGGTCCAATAAAACGGGGACTTAATTTGCCCTTCTTGCCAAATCTGAGAACTTTCTTCCACGGGGATACTTTAAAGAATACCCTATCACCAACTTGAAATTCAATTTCTTTTCTTTTCAAATCTGCATAGGATTTCTGTCTATCTGAAGCTGCTTTCAAGCAATCTCTGATGACTTTTACTTTCTCTTCTGTTTCTTTGACTAGATTAACCCCGTAAATCTGATTTTCCTTAAGCTCTGTCCAATACAAAGGTGTACGACATTTACGTCCATACAAAGCTTCATAAGGTGCCATCTTCAAACTCGATTGATAACTATTATTATAGGCAAACTCTACTAACGGTAAATATTTCTCCCAACTACCTTGAAATTCCAATACACAACATCTAAGCATATCTTCAAGTGCCTGGATAACTCTCTCTGATTGACCATCAGTCTGAGGATGGAAAGCTGTACTAAAACTCAACTTTGTACCTAAAGCTTCCTGTAATTTCTTCCACAACCGTGAGGTAAATCTCGGATCTCTATCTGAGATAATCGATAATGGTACTCCATGTAGTCTCACAATCTCTGAAATATATAACTCGGCCGACTTGTCAACTGAATAATCCATATGAACTGGGATAAAATGAGCCGGCTTCGTTAACTTATCAATCACAACCCATACTGCATCTTTCTTTCTCGGTGTCGAAGGCAATCCTGTCACAAAATCCATAGTAACTCGATCCCATTTCCACTCAGGAACTAATACAGGCTGCAATAAACCTGAAGGTGCCTGATGTTCAGCCTTTACCTGCTGACAGATCAAGCATCTAGAAACAAACTCTGATATATCTCTTTTCATTCCTGTCCACCAATACATTTTCTTCAAATCATTATACATCTTTGTACTACCTGGGTGAATAGACAAAGAACTGTTATGTGCTTCCTATCAGATTTTCCTAATAAGCTCATCATTCCTTGGGTACACATACTCTGTCTCTGAACAACAAACAACCGTCAGAACCGATCTGAAAATCAGACTCTACACCTGACTCGCACTGAACTCTTTTGGCTTGCAACTCACTGTAATCTTTATGAGCTTCACAAATTTCTTCAAGAAACGTCGATTTAGCTCTTAACTTAGCTAAGATAGAACCATCATCTGATAATGCCAAACTAGTGTGCAAAGCTCTCAATGCAAATAACGATTTTCTACTCAAAGCATCAGCAACAACATTTGCCTTACCCGGGTGATAATCGATCACTAGCTCATAATCTTTAATCAACTCTAGCCATCTTCTTTGCCTCAAATTTAGATTTTTTTTACTAAAACTCTTTTTCCTACACCGTTTTCTTTATATAAAAATAGACTCAATAAGCTTTAATTCTATATCTCATGGACAACCTAATTCTATTTATAATATTTTTGGTGATTTTTCAAAATCACGTCACTGCTGCTGTCCAAATTGTTCCCTTGCATATAATTACATAATTTCTTTAAAATAACTATCAACTAGGCATTTCATAACATCCAAAACATGTTCTTAATTAACCATTTTAATGGCTAATCATTACCAAGCATTTACAAGCCAATATTAAGCCATATCATAAGGTCATACACACAAAATGGCTAAGTCCCTATACATGCCATAACTTAATACGTTCGAGTCACAAAATACCAATCTAATTCTTTTGATAGTGTGTAACGATCTCCGACGTCCTTGCGATCCCCGAATTGGCTTGTAATACTATAAAAAAAATTAAAGAATGGGAGTAAGCATAAAGCTTAGTAAGTTTACATGTAAATAGATAACAACATTCTTAATGAATTATCTTATGCTTTTCTTATCAAGATCACTTAAGCTTTTAACATGAACTTGTCTTAACTTACCTTTTTAGCTTGAACTTGTCTTACCTTTACTTTGGTATACTCTTTGAATTTTCCCGTTGAACCACTTGGAATACTAAGGATACACGGGTACCTTTCCTTATGAAACTTAACCATTGTCATGTCTTGACATGGTCTTACGTGGTATCCTTGCCTTATGAACTCACCAATGCCATGCCTTGGCATGGTCTTACATGGGACCTTTGCCTTATAGTAACTTATCAATGCCATGTCTTGACATGGTCTTACATGATTTCCTTAAACCCTAAAGAATGCTGGGGCAACATATCAAAAGGCCATGGTAACATTGTTCCACGACATGATGCACAAAGAGATTGAAGTATATGTTGATGATATGATTGCCAAATATCGAACAGAAAAAAAACATATTGAAGTCTTGAATAAGTTATTTTTGAGATTGAGGAAATTTCAATTGAAACTCAATCCGGCAAAATCTACTTTCGGAGCTCGATTAGGAAAGTTACTGGGATTTGTGGTCAGTGAGAAAGGAATCGAAGTTGACTCAAACAAGGTCAAAGCGATACAAGAATTACCTCCACCGCGCACTCAGAAAGAAGTCCGAGGTTTTCTTGAAAGGATGAATTACATTGCTCGGTTTATTTCACAATTAACTGAGAATTATGATCCAATATTCGTCTTCTCAAGAAGCACAACCAATGTGTATAAGACGATGAATGCCAGAAAGCTTTTGACAAAGTCAAAAAGTATCTGTAAAATGTACCAGTATTGTCTTCGCCTAATCCAGATAGACCATTAATACTGTATTTGTCAGTATTCAATAACTCTATGGGATGTGTGCTTGGACAACAAGATGAGTCAGTGAGAAAAGAAAGGGCGATATAGTATCTCAGTAAAAAGTTCACTGATTGTGAAATGAGGTATTCGTCGATTGAGAAATTGTGTTGCGCCTTGATTTGGACAACTAGGAGGTTGAGGCAGTATATGCTATATCATACTACTTGGTTAATTTCGAAGCTTGATCCGTTAAAGTATATGATGGAATCCACTGCTTTGAATGGGAGGATGGCTAGGTGGCAGATTTTGCTGTCTGAGTTCGATATAGTCTACGTGAACCAAAAGGCTCTAAAAGGGAGCGCAGTAGTAGAATTTTTGGCTAGCAGAGCTTTGGAGAATTACGAACCTTTGAGCTTTGATTTCCCAAACGAAGAGCTGATGTATGTGGCAAATACTGAAGATTTTCCATGGAAACTCAACTTTGATGGAGCCTCAAATGCTGTGGGAAATGGAATTGGGGCAATTTTGATATCCCCTAGTGGTGATCATTATCCATTTACATGCAAATTGGATTTTGATTGCACAAATATTATGGCAGAGTATGAAGCATGCATCATGGGCCTTCAAGCAGCCATAGAGCGCAAGATCAGAGTGCTAGAGGTATATGGGGATTCAGCCCTAGTAATTTACCAACTTAAAGGAGAATGGGAGACAAGAGATCCCAAACTAATTGATTACCGAAAAGTAGTTCTGGGATTAATTGAGGAGTTCGATGACATCACCTTCAATTATCTTCCCCACGATGAAAATCAGATGGCAGATGCTCTGGCGACTCTGGCTTCTATGATCAAAGTAAATAGACTAGAGGATATGAAACCTATTCAGGTGAGTATCTTCGAGGTTCCAGCTCATTGTTATGACATAGAAGAAGAAGAAAGAGATGACCACCCTTGGTATCAGGATGTATTGCGATATGTGAAGAATCGTGAATACCCAGATAATGCCACTGAGAATGAGAAAAAGACTTTAAGAAGAATGACCTCTTACTATGTCTTAGATGGGGATATCTTGTACAAAAAAGAGAAAAGATCAAGTACTATTAAGATGTGTTGATGCTGTTGAAGCTAAGCAAATGCTTAAAGAAGTTTATGAGGGCGTTTGTGGAACACATGCAAATGGATTCACAATGGCCAGACAGATAATGAGATTTAGATATTATTGGTCTACCATGGAAGGAGACTGTATTAACTATGCCAAGAGATGTCATAAATGCCAAATTTATGGAGATAAAATTCATGTACCTCCGTCACCTTTGCACGTTATGACTTCCCCATGCCCATTTTCCATGTGGGGCATGGATGTTATTGGACCAATCTCACCAAAGGCATCGAATGGGCATCGGTTTATCTTTGTAGTAATTGACTACTTCACGAAATAGGTCGAAGCTGCTTCATACACTAACGTTACTAAGTCAGTAGTTAGCCGGTTCTTGAGGAATGAGATTATTTGTCGATATGGAATGCCTGAGAGGATCATATCAGACAACGCGCTGAACTTGAATAACAGCTCGATAGCAGAAATTTGTAGCCAATTTGGGATCAAACACCACAATTCGTCTCCACACCGACCAAAAATGAATGGGACAGTGGAAGCGGCTAACAAAAACATCAAGAAGATAGTGGGGAAGATGACTGAGACTTATAAGGATTGGCATGAGAAACTATCGTTTGCACTCTATGCTTTTTGGACGTCCGTTAGAACCTCTACTGGGGCAATGCCTTTCTCGTTGGTTTATAGTATGGAGGCTGTTCTACCCATTGAAGTGGAAATTCCTTCTCTTCGAGTTTTGTCAGAAATAAAGCTGGATGAAGCTGAATGGATTCAGGCTAGGTATTATCAGTTGAACTTAATTGAAGAAAAAAGGCTAAGGGCTATTCGTCACGGTCAGATGTACCAAAAACAGATGATGCGAGCCTATAATAAGAAAGTTGGCCCAAGAAAATTTCATGAGGGGGACCTTGTATTGAAAAAGATCATTCCCATACAAAAGGATTTCAAAGGAAAATAGATGCCGAATTGGAAAGGACCATATGTGGTGAAGAAGGCTTTCTCTGTTGGCCGAAGAGAATTTCATGAGGGGGACCTTGTATTGAAAAAGATCCTTCCCATACAAAAGGATTTCAGAGGAAAATAAATGCCGAATTGGGAAGGATCATATGTGGTGAAGAAGGCTTTCTCTGGAGGAGCACTGATCTTTACCAAAATGGATGGGAAAAGCTTACCCAATCCTGTAAACTCGGATTCAGTAAAGAAATACTTTGCTTGAAAAGGAAATGAGGCCAAAGTGAAAACCCGCAAATGGCGCTTTGAGTTTCTAAAAAAAAAAAGAGAGATGGAGAGGCCAAGGTGAAAACCCGCAGAGGGC
Source organism: Gossypium australe (assembly GCA_005393395.2). Classification (NCBI taxonomy): domain Eukaryota; kingdom Viridiplantae; phylum Streptophyta; class Magnoliopsida; order Malvales; family Malvaceae; genus Gossypium; species Gossypium australe. Next base: position 11,989,564 of record CM016624.1, on the reverse strand, counting down.
GCCTTGAGACCAAAGGGGTTTTGAGTTGAAAACCCGAAAAGGCCGGCTCAAATTCTGAATAGACACGCAGTTACCTTGCTATACCTGAATCAACAATGAAATGAAGAATGTTGCATATCAAAGTATCAACAAAGTACTTTGACTCTTCTAAACACATGATGAACTCAGGGCAGTCTTCATAAAGTTTGTATATAGAAGCTCAATTAGCGATATCTAGGGCATCTGATTTTTTTCCTATTCATTTTATTATCTTGGGACTCTTTTTTCTTCTCAAAGATATATTCTCGGTTAATTTCTTTTGTACCTTTGATAATTTATTCAATTTTAATTCTTTTTTAGATCAATTTATTGGTCACCCATTATTCATGAATGTGTTGCATTGAAATAATGATTGACGAACTAATAATTTCACAAAAAGAAGTTTTACATATTACTTTAGAAATTTCTAGATAAGACAAGGAGCCAAAACAGGACAATTGTTTAGAATTTCCATGTGCATATTTGAGAAAGAGGAGCCTGGATAGAGATTATTTTTCTAAATTTTTTGTCCAATTGATGAGTTGACATGATGTCATCAAATCATAACATTTGTGGGTGGTATGATAAGAAACCCTAAGTTGTGGAGGAACGGGTTGAATTCAAAATAAACCCTATACCCTGAAAATTGCAGATGGGTCAGATTGAAAGAGTTTCGACTCTCATTATGATAAAGATAGTACAAGCCTCGCGTTCTCAAGATTCAAGCGGAGTTGACTTAGAAAATACAATGGGGCAAGCTTGTTAAGTAAAACGTGATTGATGAACAAAAATGAAGAACAAATGAGTGATAACACCTAGAGTAGGAATTATACTCATAACATTTTTGTATCATAACATACTCATAACATTTTTGTATCATAACAAATTTCATTAGGTGCATTCGATTCATTCCGGTCATTGCGTTATAATCTTAATCCTTTAGAATGAATCATTTTCATGACATGTTGCATTCATGTCATTCATAACACATGTAACTAGAAGCATTTGATTCATTCTGATCATAGAATCTTAATCATGTGACATAAACATATGGAATCAAGGCTACAGGACATGTCCTTCAGTGGATGGTCTAGCAATATTGGTGAATTTTTAGTCTTATCGCCTTATCTCCCTAAAGTTGCAATGGAGTAGACTGAAGGCAGAAGATCTTATCTTCCTAAAGTTGTAGAAAGCAGATCGAAGACGTTTTAGTCTTATCTCCCTGAAGTTGCAGTGGAGTAGACTAAAAACAGAAGATTTCATCTCCCTGAAGTTGCAGTGAGCAAATCGAAGACAGAATATCCTATCTTCCTGAAGTTGTAGGAAGCAGATCGAAGACGCTTTAGTCTTATCTCCCTGAAGTTGCAGCGGAGTAGACTAAGAACAAAAGATTTCATCCCCCTGAAGTTGCAGTGGAGCAAAAAAAAAAAAACAAAAGATCTCATCTTTCTGAAGTTGCAGGAAGCAGATCAAAAACACTTTCAGTCTCATCTCCCTGAAGTTACAGTGGAGTAGACTGAAGACAGAAGATCTTATCTTCCTGAAGTTGTAAGAAGCAGGTCGAAGATGCTGTTAGTCTTATCTCCCTGAAGTTGCAGAGGAGTAGACCAGATCCCATCCTCCTGAAATTACAGGAAGCAGATCATAGCCTAGGAGTGGAGCAAGATAAGATACCAGCCATTTGACAAGACTGGGCAAAATGGGCCTTTTATTGTCTTTGCTCTATTCTCGTTATACGACAATGAACAAAGAGGGGCAGCTGTAGAAGCCCATTTTCGCTCGGGCCCTCGTAAATAAAAAATAAAAATAACTAAAGCCAGTATTTATTATTACAGTCCTTTACAACACCCAAATTTAAAGGCCCAAACACTAGTAGCCCAGATTACAAAATGGAACACATTGACCCAATTACCCTGTGATACACAGGCCCCATACCCATTACACCCTTAGCCCAACCTATAGCCCAAACCTAATGGCCCAAAATTTGTTTCAGAAACTGGAAACCCTGAAACCCTAGGTTTCCAGTCGCGCCGCAAGGGTCAGAAACCCAATCGTCACACCGCAATATATGGAGCCTAATCGTCGCAGCTGAAGTCCGATCATCGCACCTTCGCAGCCACCAGAATCCCCTCGATAACACCGCAATTCTCGCTCCTGGTCCTCACCGTGAAATCGTCGTCATCAACCTGCGAAAAAAGGAAACAAGCCGCAACAAAAAAGGAAAGAATAGATATGGAAAAATATATTTCCTTCTTTATTTTGTTTTTTGGGTTATAAAACCCCTTGTAAAATCTGTAACAGGCACGAATACAGACACAAATATTGTCACAAATTACAGAAAAAATACATTGATTCACGAACACACAAAAAGCACAAATCTACACAAAATCAGTGGGTACAAAATACTGTCAAAGAGATTAGAAGAATAAAATACCTCGGTTTCTCAGAGGTGATTCCTCATTCTGTTTATTTTTTATTTTTATTTATGTTTTTTTATATATATTTGCTCATATAACTCCCTTGTTTAAAGAAAAAAAATAAAAGGAAAAGGGGATTACCTTTCGGAGACGACGTAAATCGGAGATTTTTTTTATGAAACTGACTTTTAGGCAAAACAGAACGGCGTCGTTTTTAAGTAGCAGGATCTGCACGCTGACCCGATGACCCGATAAAGATCCGCATGTTTTATTAAAATGGATAATTTACAACTTCAGCCCCTCCGCATTTTTATACGTTACAATTCAGTCTAATTGGAAGTTTTATTTTTTATAAAATTGGACCTAAATTTACATTTTGTTTTAATTAAGTCCCTTAAATTGTTTTAAAGGTTAAAATCACCACGACACCGTTTTGAAAAAGCTTTTAATTGTCCAATAAGTCCCTGAAATTTAACGCCAGATTCAATTTAACCCTTTTATGTTTATCTTATTTATTATTTAACCTTGATTTCTTTATTTTCATTTTATTGTGATATTTTTTTAAAATTATTTTATTATGTTAAGATATCATATTATTCTTATTATTTGTAAATTAATTTAACTTGTATATTTTTATTATTATATATTATTCTTATATATTTAAATTATTATTATCTATTATTTGCTTTGGATCATTATATCGTTTTTAACTTATATTTATTAGTCCTATTTTACCAAAAATTATTTATATTGAATAATACATTATTTATTTATTTTTAAAAAAAATGCAATTTTATGTGTATTAGATTATTAAATAAAGTTGTAAATAGTCATTTTCTTAATATATGTGTATATTTTTTATTCATTATTGCATGAGCATTTTTAACTTGTGTAAGATATGTTCATATTTGTTTAATTATTTATTATATTTGTTTATACTTTATCATGTATTTACAATTGTTTTAGTGTAGGGATTATTATTTGTCATGTTCTGTATTATTATTTCTTTATTACCTATCTTAAATATTATTATATTATAATTGCTTTTAATATGTATATTGATAGTATATAAACGCAATGTTGTTACATGGTTATTGTTTAAAATAAAAAATCCATTTTTGCAAAATTATTATATTTTTAAAAGTTTTTAAAATAAGGCAATGTTTTGGTATTTAGAAATTTGGAAATAGTGCCCTAACGTACTGGGTTGCGATTTTCCGTTTGGCTAAATAACTAAATTTTCTTTTACAAGTTTTATAAACCGTGAGATGACTTTGATTACGAAGGTTTTAAAATATCGTGTACTAACGTACTGGATGTGATGTTTATATTCCCTCGAAACAAAGAAATCTCAAGTTTTAACTTAAATGGCTCGAAGTTTTTAAAAAAAATCATATTTTTAAATACTTTTAAATTTCAAACATTTGGACATGATTTTATCGATTAGGTACCAATTTTTGGGCGTTATGAGGGTGCTAACCCTTCCTCATACGTAACCGACTCCCGAACCCGTTTTCTTGTTTTTGTGGACCAAAATCAAATGTTTTAAAATAAAACGTTTTACAAGGTGATCCAATCAAACCTAAGTAAAAAGAGATTGGTGGCGACTCCCATTTTCGTTTTTTAAAGTCGATCCTTATTTTTTTTAAACCGATTTTAAAATGCTTTCGACACCAGTTATTAGTTGATAAATTTTTTATGTGATTTAATCTGTACAAATATATAATTTTACATCAAACTCATATATATATGAATGCTTAACATAATATTATATAACTTCCCAATTATCAATATTATATAATTCCAAACTCATTTTCCTTGTCGTAATTTAAACAGAACATCAAGATTTGTCCATGTTCATGAATATTGCGGCACCGTTCAAAAGTTCGGGCATTGCTTGGACATGCTTCACCCAGTGGTCCAAGTAATACAGTGGGTTGGATATTGGACCGGGCCTGGTGTAAAACAACGGGTTCTCTACTTGTATACCGCCAGCAGACATACTTATTAGTGATCGTTCCTGATTGCTCAAACTCCAATCTTGGATGCCAATTGTGGTACCTTTTCTACTAATAGTTTAAACTTTAAACCGACCGACATACATATATAGATGCAGGAAAAGCTTTAAAACTAGAACTCTTGTGTGTCAAGGCTTGAAAGTGGACCCGAAATTTGAAAGAATTTTAGTAAATATACTAGGTCATAAAAATGAGTTTGGATAAAAAATTTGGCCCAATTCGTTTTAAGTTTATAATATTTTATTTTTTATATATATGTAATTAAATATATTAAAAAATAAAATTTACACTAAATATATAATACTACTCTAATGTAAACATTAAAATAATATTAAAATGACTATATAAATTTGTTTCAATAAATAAAAATGTATAAAATTATTAAATATTAAATTAATATAATTTAAATATTTTTAAAAAAAATTAAAAAATATAAACAGGTCTAAAATAGATTTGGGTTAATCTTTTACAAATATGGACGGGTTTGTTCAAAATTTAACTCCATATTTCAGGTCGGACCAGGTTTGGACAAACATAAAATATGTTAATATCATACTTAAGTCTAACCTAAACTCGACCTGTCCACGAACACCTCTATTTAAACCCACATATTTTTTTTATCGAATTCATTGGAATTAATCGTTTTAAAATTTATGGCTATTTTTCTGCCATACTTTCCTTAATTATGTCAATCCTGAAGTTCAAACATAGGTGTTTTTTTTTTTTTTTTGTTTTTTGTTTTAAGTAGAACTTAGTTATTGATAAACTACACAATCATTTCTAAAGGCGGTTGAAATAAAAGATAACGACAGGTGCATTCTTTTGAAATTTTAAATCATAATTATGTTGTTATGTAATTGATTTTGAAAAAGAAATCCAATTTTCAAATGCTTTTTGGACGGTGCGTCCTGCATTGAATCACTTAATCAACACTTTTGACTTCAACTTATTAAGTATTAAACTTTTGGAAAGTTATCAATTGGTTCATACCAAACCCTATCTAAATTGATTTTAAAGTATCAAAACTGGGTATTTTAATTATAATTAATTTTTAAGTTGGAGGATGTACTTTATAACTACATATTTAATTTCGTGTTATCCACACACAATCAATTTCAGATTAAATCGAAGCTTGGGGCTATTTCATTTATTGATGTTTGTTTGTTGGATGTTAGCAGATTTTGATTAGCATTTATGCCCCGGTGGTCCAAAATTTCGTTGCAAAACATAAATGCTTTGAGAATGCAATGGCGGAGAATACGGCCAGGTATGCGTCTTGGTCTTTTGATCAAATGGCAGAAAGATTTTGGCTATATGAATAATTATTTAAAAAAACAATAATTCGATTTAATCTCTATTAAAATTTTATAATTTTATTTAAATCTCAAAATAAATAATTTAGCTTCACTCTTAGGAATATGTGCATGGCAAATGAATGCATTAAGGATATAAAGTTGTGGTGGATATTAAGGATTCAACTTTACTTACGTTTGGTTGGAAAGAAAAGTTGGTGAAAAATAGAGTAAATGAGGGTCTTGCTTTCAAACATTCATTGCTTCACACGGTTGAACATAAAATTGGAAGTTATTCCAATTGTGGAATACTCGGCTTTTTGTTTGAAAGGCTAAAGTTTTGGATAATAACGCTCTAAACATCCAATCAAAATAAAGTAAGCTTGTAGATAAACTCATGCTACTAAGCAAAGCAAGGGTCCAAAGTTTCCTATTTTCTTTCCCTCTTTATTACCTTTTTATGTCTATCATTCGTGGCTGTAAATTGTTTTCAATTTACACAATCAAGGTTTTTTTTTTTATTTTAATCAATTTTTGAGTATTCATTCTAATTTAGGATTTAGGGTTAATATTTGTTAAATTATAAATTCTATACATTAACTCGATTATGAATTTGGATTACAAATGAATCCGAAAGTTAATGCGAGTCTAAGGACATTAAATTTTGTGTTTTAAGATGTTGTTTGATATTTAAGTTTACTTAAATATTTTGTAAAAAAATGCAAAAATAGAAAGGAAAATATTCATATGAGAAAGGAAAGAAATCAAGCGTGAAGGCACAATACCTATTCTTATTTATCTTTTATTGTTGAGATGCAAAGTGACTTGTGAACTTGTTTTTATGTTAAGATATCGTTAAATTAAAGTAGTTTAGGGTTTATGATTTAGAGTTATTAATTTTTAATTTTTTTAATATAACAAAATTTATTAAATTATTAATGTTGTTGAAGTGCTAAGTGAATATCCAATATACTGTGTGGAATTTTTAGTTTTAACGAAAGAGAATGTAGATATATTGGAGTGAATATCGATAATAATAAAATTGTTGAGACGATAGTGTTGGGGTATTAAAAATACAAGGGTGTTACATTTGGAGTTGTTAGCAAAGGCCTAAGATGTTGTCGATATGGAGTACTAGATTTTGAATACTGCTAGGCATATTGATTATTTAAGTGTAGACGTCCATCATGGACACTCACACATTGCATAACTCCTCGCATGGACAAGTTTTTGTGGCAGTTTATATTTGAAGTTAAAAGAAATTGCACGGAGCAATTCATGCACCATAGAACACATTTGCTAGGGTCATGCTTTCTAAATGATTAAAATATCAATTAAAGAGGAACTCGATGCCAATAGTTGTCGACATCCATTTATAATTTTTAAAATTTAACTCTTAAGCGATAAATCAAATTACATATCACATGTAATTTGATAATCATGAGTTTCCACGGCTCCGTATGTTAATTACATTTAAAAATAATAATTCAAAAGTCATTATTAAATATAAAAAATTTATTTTATAAGAAAACTTGACATTTGTTGTTATCGAAATTATTTAACCATTCTAGAATAATTATCCTGATTTCGATGGAGTGACAATGAAAGAACTTAGCGGCACAATACGACTTAACATTCATAGGTGTGAAGATAGTATTAAAAAAGTCCTTAAAAGTATTACTCTTTATTTAAAGAAGTCTTAATATTATTTTTGTAGTTAATTTTTTTTTTTTGAAATAAGATTTCATATTGGGCTTTTATAAAATGAAACATAAGTACATTAAAGTCCAGAAAAGAAAAGGCCCGATCAAAAAACTAGCCCCTAAACCAAACAAAATAGGAAACGACCCTAAAACAATTTAATTTCCCTAAAGAAACAGAAACTAAAGTTTCCTAAAGACCCAAAAAATAAAAAAAAAAACAATTAAAAAAACAGAATACTCTAGAGCCATATTAATGGCGCCTCTGAAATTGCCCAATCAGAAAAGCTGGTCAACGACAAGTCACATATCTGTTTTTCCTTCTTCTATATGCTTTCGGTTCCCAAAAAGGCCGTTCGCCTACTGCTTTGATAGTCCCGATTTCAGCCTCTCAATTTTCGTTTTCATCATTCTATTTTCAAATTCGATTATCCTCTCTCCCCCTAACCTTCCACATTTCCTTCTCTCATCACCTTTCCTCTATCTTCAGTCTGTTGCACTCTTCATTTCCAACTCTTTCAAATGCTCAGCATATGCCGGGATACTTCCGATCAGGTAAATTTCATCCTTCCCCTTCATTGTTTCTGTTGCAATGGTATGTGCTAATTTATTCGCTACTCATGGAATGTATTCGAACCTACAACTTTTGATTTTCGCCCTTATTCGTTGAATATCATGAATATAAGCCCCGATCTTTGATTTATCTCTATTTCTTGTTTTGCATTTCTTTATTATTGTTAATGTGTCCCCTTCGATGATGAGAGTTGACCACTGCATGTCGATGCCAAGTTGAGTTGCTGTCCTACAAGCGATTGCTTCAGCAGCAAAGGCTGATTCCACCTGTGGGTGGATCATAGAAAAAGATAACAGAACTGAGCCTTTCCTGTTTCTGGCTACGATTCCTACTGCTGCTTGACAAATCTTTCCATCGTAAGCTGCATCATAGTTAATTTTCACAGTTTGGTCTGGTGGATGCAGCCAACTTTTTACTTCCGTAAGGTCTTTAGGTAGTTTCTCTTCTACTCCTTCCAGTTCTGATATGTAGCTTTCGATGAAATTTGATGTTTCTTTCCCAGATCTACTTATCTTTTCATGTACTTGCTTGTTTCTATCTCCCCAAATTGCCCATAGCGCACAACAGAAGACTTTGCATCTAGAAGGGTCACTTTGTTCGAAAACCCATGTAAGCCACTAAATGAACTCCAACTGCGGTACTCTTAGTACTTCTGAAAAACTTAGTTCTTTCCATACTGTTTTTGTGACAGGGCATCTCTGAACAAATGGTTAATGGTTTCAGCTTCTTTTCCACACCGAGGACAAGTTCTATTGTTGGAGAGCTTTTGGAGGGCATGTTGACCCTTGTGGGAAGATAGTTCCACGATAATCTCCAAATAGTGATTTTGAGCTTAGAGGGAAGGTTAAGTACCCATAGTTTTTTGTAAAATTTTCTGTAGTCGGTTTGTAAAGCATAAGCTCTAGGATCTGTTTCAATACCCTGTAATAGTTTATAGGCACTACGTACAGTAAATTCACCCGAGGGCGCTCCAAGCTAGTATGTCATCATGGGCCTCTTTTGCAAGCGGGATGCAAAGGATCTTAGCAGCTACTTCCGCCGAGAAGGTAGATACTATTAACTCTTCTTTCCATTTTTTATTGCTCTCATCAATAAGTTCGACAACTTTAAAATCGCGTAAATTATTAACGCAATATGATAAACTAGCATTTTTAAAATCTGGTATCCAAGCATCGTTCAAACACTACAGCAAAACATACTTTTAGCGGCATTTTTTTAGGCTTTTAGCGGCATTTATAAGTGCCACTAATAGTATTTGCGGCGCTTTTAAAAGTGCCGAAAAAAACGCCGCTAAAACAAACGCTGTAAACTTTAGCTGCGTTTATGAGAAAAAAAATGCCGCTAAAGGTCATGACTTTTAGCGGCGCTTTTCTCACAAACGCCACTAAAGATCATGACTTTTAGCGGCGCCTTTCCCACAAATGACGCTAAAGGTCATGACTTTTGGTGGCGTTTTTGCCACAAACGCCGCTAGCGGCGCTTTTTCCACAAATGCCGCGAATTATTACAGATTTGCAATACATAATTTTTCCAATATCATACCCTTCCTGCATTAAAACCAACCAAAAACAGCAAATGCAGCATATAATTCCAGCTAAAAAACAGCAAATGTAGCATAAAAATCTCACCAAAAGCAATTAATTCTAAATGACACTTCAAATTCAATAAATGATATATGATATAAATTAATAAATGAATTATTACAATAATGTTAAATGTAACAATGTTAAAAATGATCTTAGAACGAGAAAATAAATGTCTAAGATGGCGGCCTCTGCGACTGCTGGAACATCTTCATCATAATCTGAAGCTGTAGCTGGAGTTCATCATACTTTCTGTTCTGCTCTGCCTCCCTCGCTGCTGCCTCCGCCTTAAGTTGAGAAATTTACTCAACCGTGCTCGCTTGCATATCAACTATCTGGTCTTTCAACCTCTGAACTTCAGCTCGAGATTGACTCCCGGAAGGCATGTATTGCTGGGAGCGGAATCCAAAATATTGGGTCGGGGTAACACCAGATCCTTGAAATCGAACCCAACCATACCTTTCAGGACCCAAAACATCATTAATAAAAAACAGCAAATGTAGCATATAATTCCAGCCAAAAAACAACAAATGTAGTATAAAAATTCCGACCATACCTTTCAGGACCCAAAACATTAATAATAATTCTGTTATCGATATCCTCAAGATTAACAGAACTATCAGTCGAAGCAGCCGCTTCATACTCTGCCTTCTTCTCTTTTAGTTTCTCCTAATAAATCAATTAAACAGTTAGAAACGAAATATACAATAAGAAAGAATGCAACATAACTTAACATTATTAATTTAAAACTACTAACGAAAAATTAAACTATTATAATTAAACATTATAAACATTTATAATAAATTAAATTTTATTAAGTAAATATACCATAATCTCTCCAGCTTCGGATGTCATCGGAGACCCATCCTTCTTCCTATGCGTAATGTCAAAAAGCTGAACGCATCCAACTTTTTGACTAGATGAGACATCCTACAGTGTAGTACTAAAAATATAATTTAATAGTATGAAGTCATTAATATTTGACAGAATTAATAAATTTAAGTACCTCGGCCTCAGCTACAGAATCAAAACTTCTCGACCCTGCCGTGTGCGTGAATTTTTGTTTCTACCTGTTGCTCGTTCCAACACGCTCAAGGTCCTACATAATGAAATTATTATTATGTATATAGTAAATACGATAAACCAAAAAATTTATAAGAATTTAGAACTAGGTAATACCTCTCCTTTCTTTGAGTTCCAAAGTCTAACCGCATCTTCCCATTGATACCACAATATTCCTGATGGGACATTTGGCAATTTATCCTCAAGTCTTATTTCTTTTTTAAAATATTCTTTTTTCAATGTGCTTTTATGGTCTCTCCATTTTTTTCCCAATGTCTTCTTTATATAGTCACCGGAGACCTCCAAAGCAAATCTCTCCTAAAAAAACATAAGTTTAGAAAGTAAATATCAATGAAACTTCAACCAAAGTATTATAAATTACATTCACGTTTTGTTACCTTAATGTTATCGAGAGCTTGATTTTTGTTTCCATCAGGCATGTGATGCCATGACTCGTAATTGATGGGCAACATATTGGCATTTCGTGCAATAATGCCCAAATAGCCTGCTAGAAGTCGAGCTTCAAGGCCAACTAGCCATGACTATTTCTCCTTACTTTCACACGCTCGACAGGATTTAATTCGTATAAATCTCTAAGCAGCGTACGTCCGTGACCTTTCCCACCACTCTTAGCTGAACAATGATATATTATTATTATATTAAAATTGAAAAATGAATCAATAATAAAAGTCAACATGCATGCAAAATAAACTTAACATTACTTTGTAATTCTGCAGGCTCATCATCTATGTCAGGCACACTCGAGGTTCCAACAACTGTTTGCTGTTCACTATTGCCCTCTTTCGAATTTACAATATTTAAATCTTGTAATCTTCTTCTACTCATTTTTCCTGCAATACACATAAAATAGTTGAAATTTTAGTAACAAATAACAACAATAATGGTACATATAAAATAGTTAAATTATATAAAATGACCAAGATTAAAATTATAATATTACATATAAATAAAAAATCGTAAAATCTTACTACATCATAATTTGTAAATATCTTCGTTCAATCCTGACAAACCCATTGAAATTGTGTACTACTACTAGGGATATTTTCATTTAAGTTTTGTTCTGGAAAAGGCAAAGTTTCTGATCTTTCGACGATGTCATCTCTACTTCCATTGCCCATGTCGAACAAGTCTCTAGGGGTGTTTCGAAGTACAACGTACCAACCCTCATTAGTTGGATCTTTCGAGTAAAAAACTTATTTCACTTGAGAAGAAAATACACACGGCTCGTCTATCAGTTGTTCTCCAGTGTGAATCAATCGATAGAAATTCACCATTGTAAAACCATATTGATCGTTTTTAATTCCGCGAGCCGTATTCACATCAGCCCAATCACCTCGAAATAAGACAACTTTCCATTTGCCGTAATAATCCAACTCAATTATGTCAGTAAGAAGTCTGTAATACTCCAGATTCCCCTCGACAGGATTACTGTCCCTAGCACTAGCATAACTTGTAATTGAAGAATTAACAACAATTCCACAATTTTGGGTTCTCCTCAATCTCTTGCGATACCTTGTATGAAATCTGTATCCATTGATGAGGAAGGCACTATATCTTTTCACTATTCTATTTGGACCTTGTGAAAGCCATTTAACTTCGTCATTTACTTCATTCCGACTCCAAACCTATTGAATCGAAAGTAAATTGAGTAATTATAAATGTTATGAGAAAACATTATTATTTGTCAATGATAACTTCAATTGCATACCGTTTGGCTTAACCATTCATGAAATGATTCTGTGAACAACTTATTAATTTCTCGTAGATGTAATCTTCGGGACCGTGAACGAGCTCTCAATATTTGTTTGTACTCACTATGTTAAAAAAAAGGTTTACTTTGTTAGAAGACAAATAAAATTGTAATTGATGAAATGTATCAAATTCTAGAACTTACTTGCGTAATGGTTTCATTGAATCGTGATGAAAAAGAATGTATCGATGTGCTTGGACCCACGATCTATCGTCTAATTCTGCAATTTTGACTTTTTCGATTGGTTCTCCAAAACTTTGAAATAAATAAGTTTCGGCCAAGTTATGAGCTGTGAGCCCAGCATTTCTACTTGGTCTGTTCATTCTTGTTTCAACATCTTCCAAATACCTTAAACAGAAAGTCATACATTCCTCTACTAAGTAGCCTTCGGCAATTGATCCTTCCGGATAACGTTTATTGCGGCAGTAAGACTTCAATTTGGATAGAAACCTAAACACAGTATAGAACATTATCAAAAGTTGCAACTAAAGGCATTTAGGTGAATGAAGGAATACTTTACAAATAAATTAAGACCTTTCTATAGAATATATCCATCGATAGAAAACGGGTCCACCAAGTATTGCTTCACGAGGGAGATGAATTAACAAGTGCACCATAATTGTGAAGAAGGAAGGCGGGAAGATCTTCTCCAGATTGCATAAAGTCAATGCGGCCCGATCTTGTAGTGTCTCAAGTTGGTGAACATCCAAAACTTTACCACAAATGCCTTTCATTATATTGGACAGTTCAATTACACGAGACGTTACCTTTTTCGACATACAACACCGCATAGCAACTGGCAGTAAGTCTTGCATCAAGATGTGATAGTCATGCGATTTTAAGCCATATAGTTTTCGATCTTTAACACTCACACATCGAGATATATTTGATGCATACGCATCCGGGACCTTTATATCCTTTAACACCATATAGAACACTTCTTTCTCCGTCTTCGACATTGAAAAAATAGCAGGCGACGACCGATATTTCATATTCGGAAGTGCATGAGGATGAAGCTCATGCCGAATTCCCTTATGAACTAAATCAAGTCGACTCTGAAGATTGTCTTTCGATTTTCCATCGACATTCAAAATAGTCCCAATGATGTTCTCACGGATATTTTTCTCAATGTGCATGACATCAAGATTATGTCGTAAAATCTGACGCTCCCAATAAGGCAACTCAAAAAAAAATACTTCTTTTTTTCCACAAGTCTGCCTCATTAGGATCATCCTCTTCATCAGATTCATCCCTTGATCTTCTATTTCTTTGCGTGTTGGGCGGTTGATTCATCTTCCCATAAATGAAATTCATATATTTCAACATGACCAATATTTCGGATCCACCGGTCTGCGAAGGAGCTTCTCTGAACTCTTCAGTACCATCAAACTGATTACTCTAAAATCTAAATCTATAATTTTCCGGTAACCATCGACTATGACCCATGTAAGAGAACTTCTTCCCATTATATAACCATTGCGAACATGTTTGCGCAGCACAACAAGGACAAGCATTACGTCCCTTGGTACTCCAACCAGATAAATTGACATAGTCCGGGAAGTCATTAATAGTCCACATCAAAGCCGCACATAAATTGAAATTCTCCTTTCTCAGTACATCGTATGTCTCAACACCAGCTTATAATTGTTTTAACTCTTCAATAAGTGGTTACAAATATATATCAATATCATTTCACGGGCCCTTTCTCTCCAGGGATAATCATAGATAAGATAAAGGATGATTGTTTCATGCAAACCTATGGAGGCAAATTGTAAGGAACAAGCACCACAGGCCAAGTACTGTACGCAGTGCTCATGATTTTGTACCGGTTAAATCCATCAGATGCTAGCCCCAGCCTCACACTCCGAGAATCGCTTGCAAAGCTTGGAAATTTGGGGTCAAATGATTTCCAAGCCAAAGAATCTGCAGGATGCCTTAACAATCCATCATCGGTTCGTCCATCATGGTACCACGTCATTGACTCGGCTGTCTTCGACGACATGAAAACCCTTTGAAGCCTTGGTATTAGCGGAAAATACCGCAAAATCTTAACTGGTTACTTCCTTGACTGTGTATCATTTTCATCCCCGTTACCATCCTCTGTATTTCCATTCATCCAACGAGATTTACCGCATACATGATAGCACTGTTGGTTTCTCCGATCGCCCTAATACAACATGCAGTCATTTGGGCAACTATGAATTTTGTTGTAGCCAAGGCCCAAATCTTTGATCAGTTTCTTCATGTCTTTGGAAGATTGAGGGATTTCCGCAAACGGGAACATTTCTCTCAAAAATTCTAACAATATTGTCAAAGAGTTTCTGGTCCACCCTCCCAAACATTTTAAGTGAAAAAGACGAATACAGAAAGACAGTTTTGAAAATTTAGATCCCTCATACAGTTCTTCGTTCATTTCACCAAGAAACGTGTAGAACTTCACCGCTTCTTCATTTGGCTGATCATCAGGAACACTTCTTCCCCTTTCGGTGAAAGTATTTCCACCAAAATTATAATCATCGGTTGCACCCAAGTCGGGTGGAAATGATTGCAACCTATCACCGCGCATATTAAATGCATCCCGCAACATGCTATCCATGTCATCTTCTCTAACATTCTGATTGTAAGCACTATGAGGATAACCCAGATTCATCGATGAAGAGGCTCCACTAGTTGTACACTCTCCATGGAAAATCCATTTTTTATACCCCCGAACAAAGCCATCAACAACTAGATGTTCGTAGATAACTTCACGATAATGCCAATTGATATTGCAACACTTCTTACAAGGGCAAAGAATCATATTCTCTTGGCTTGCATTTTGAAATGCAAAATTTAGAAAAGTTTCTACTCCATATCGATAGTCGTTGCTTACCCTTGACAAATTCATCCAAGTTCTATCCATTTCGTAGTTGTTGAAGTCTAAAGTTGATAGTAAATTACACGGGTAAGTTGTTTATCTATATAGATATTATGTAAGTTATGTAAATTATGTAAGACATGAAGTTTGTTCTTAAAATCATGTAAGTTATGTATTATGTAAGTTAAATAATTTGATGAAAGCTATGAAATTTGATCTTTAACCTATGTATTATGTATTATAATTATTTAAGAAATTTTACATTTTACATGCAAAGTAAGGGTGTGGTTAGAAGTGTTCATGGGTTGGATAATTATTTGAATTATCACTTAGAGGTATTAATTACACTAATTCATATAATAAATATGGAATTAAAATAGTGTTTTACAAAGTATGGAATTATCACTTTGAATTATTTCTCTTTTTAAATATAAAAAAATTAATTTAAGTATGTTTGCAAAATTTGTTTAAATTAATTTTATAATAAATTAAATAATTTTTATTAACAGTTTTTTAATCAGATTGTGTGTAAATTAATTTATTAATCATATTTACAATATAATTTCTAAATCTAGAACTACTTAAAGGCAACTGAATAGAGGATACCAAATATGTCATAAGCAAGAAATTAATTATATGGTCAAACATTATTAATATAAAATCAAACATTATTAATATAAAAATTGATCCATTAAGCTAACGATTAAATATGTCATTTTTATACCAGTTGTAACAATATAATAAACAGCAACATATTAAACAAAATATATAGCAGTTCAAACAATATAATAAACAGCAAGTTGGACAGAAGTTTTTTAAGATTCATCATACGTGGCATTGTTACACATGGGGAGGATCCGTTATATCTTACAATGAGATATAAGGCAACCCGTTAGGTTTCCAGCCTATATACTTTGAATCTTTTTTTTTTTGGACAGCAGTATAATAAACAGCATATATACCAACCAAGCAGGATAATAAACAGCAATTTAGAAAGCAATTTGGACAAATTCATCATGATATAACTATTACTGATCTGAATTTTGAACTAAAACGTACTTTAATAATTTCGAGAAGATGGTCTACTCCACTCTCACCAAGAAACATGGGCTGCAGTCAGAAATACAAAAGATTAATAATCTTGACTAACAATTGGATATCTAATGTTTTTCTATCAAATGAATATAAATCAGCAAAATGAATATAAATGATAATAATAATGATTTTATACATGTTAAGTTATTACCACCAAATCCAATCCAACAGTTGCAGGAGCAGTAGGAAGCAGTAACTGAAATACAAACAACATATGAATTAACAAATGCTATTGATTAATTATAAAATGCTATTTACTAAAAACTAATATTCACATTCTTTGACTGAAAGAAAAATAGTCAATTCAGTAGTCGATCTAAGTCTTCTTCAATTCTACTCACTTTCAAAGTACGGATACATTTCTCAATACAAATCTATAACAAATACATATGAAATTTATTAAAACAAAAAGTCTATTCACATACATTATTAAACACTAATATGAAATTTTATACAAATATATGTATATGTATTACACATATATTCAAATTAGTATTCTAATTTTATATCACTTTTTTTTAAATACCTATTACTTTTATTATACATACACATATGTATATTGTGTTCATATTTTGGTTTTATTATATATGATACTAACTATTTTTACTTTTTTTTATAATTTTATAATATTTACAATTTTTAATTTATATTTATAATATTCTGAATCATATATAGAAGAAACTTTATACATACAAACATCCACATTGAGTCAAACTTAGACGATCACGTGTCTAGATTCATTTTGTATGTAAATTTTTTTAAAAAAAAATTATCTTTTAAGGATTTTAACTTTTTTTTATAAATATATGTTAATAGGGCATGCCATGTCAATATATTTATTTTCGTGGTGTCATGTGTTAGTTTATCATTATTTATGTTAACTACATCAACATCTATTAACAGTCAAATTAGTCAACAATGATTTTTGTTACTGAAAAAAATTATGTGATTTTTTTTATCACTAATTTCTCATATAGGTACCTTCTTCTCTAAGGTGGCAATTGATATTTTAAATTTTTTATAAGGAGTTTTTAAATCAGTTTTTAAATTTTAAAACAGTAAATAAACCGAGCCCAAAACTGAAATCTAAAGTTTAAAAATAAAAAAGTACATCAAAGAAGGGGAAAAAAAAGCAAACTGGGAAACAAAGAGTTTAAAAATAAAAAATAAAATTGTAGAAAAAATTAAACTTATACATACAAGCAACAAGATGTTTCGAATGAAATAATTACCACACCAAGTTTCCCGATACTTGACCTTCTCTGATTCAGTTCTGAGTTGATATTACTGAAAAATAAAAATCTATTCTTTATTCAGTTCTGAGTCGATGGTATACAGCCCTTAAATAAATGAAGGATTAAAACATCAATAAGACTTTGATACAAGCTTTATAATATAAGCGTCCTTCATTGACACCAACCAAGTGCCAAATTGTGAATTTAACTGCATATTTCACTCTTACTCAATTCTTTATTGACACCAACAAATATTGGATGAAACGATAAAATTATTCATTTTTTCTGTAAAAGACTGATCCTTGTACATTAGCATGAGATACACATGGTCAGGTTATTTCACTAGTCACGCCAGTTTTTGATATTACGAATGAATGAATTTTTTAACAAAAAAAGATCAATTTGCTCTTTGATCTAATGTACAGAGACTAATTTGCCCATATTTTGAGTAAATGGGGCAAAGTGCAATTAACCCCTACTATAGGAGCCTCCATGATATTTTTTCTGATAGTACAAGTTCAAGGACACCAAACCAATTTTGATCCATATCCTCACACAAATGACAAATGGCTAAATAAAAAAAACATTGTTTATGGGAATTTGGACATTCGTTTTCTGAATAAAGTGAAAAAAAGAAGTCACCTGATTATCAGGGGCTATACTTGCAGGTACATCAGCCGAACCTCCACCCAAGATTCCACCAACCAAACGACCAGGTAGACCCAAAACACCCCGAACAACACCTTTGCCAGTACCTTGTTGAGCAATACCTATCCGCTACTTGTCTTCATCTGAGAATCCCAGCATCCGAACCATAAGTTCCAAAACCTGGAATTCATATGAAAGTAAGTGTAGGATAGTACAGCAATAGTTTTTGTAGCAGAGATCAATGCCACAGCCATGATTACCAAATAATAGCTCGCAAAAATGAAATGGATAGAGAAATTTCATTACCTAGTTGTATCACATTATTTGATTACAATACGCCTGCGAAAAAGTCAGTTGCAATATTAACGTTCTAGTTATTCATAGAACATTAAAAGAAAAAGAAAGAGCCACGGCAATTTCAAACTCAAATAAATAAATAAATAATCCACTGACAAAACAATAATCAAATATATTCAATTGTGACAAAAGTTAGTGTCAGTTAACATGGTAATGGTTAAATCCAGTTCTAAAATGTAGACAATTCCTCATAGTAAGAATATGATTCAACATCTAAACAGGCTAACCTCTCAACAAGTTAACTTGTCAACAAGATAATATCAATACTATCTTTTACTACAGACATAGAGAGAATACAATGATGGGTTAAACCCTAACAATTTACCAAATCAAAACACTTCTTTAAACAGATAATTATCTATATAGCAGCTATGAAACGAGAATTAAGAAAGATCCTATCTTTTGTGCAATTATTAGTGCTAGTATTTGAAGAAAATAAGTAGACAAAATAACCCATTTAAGATATCCTTAAATGCAGCAGAACATAGCAAAAACAAAGTCCGAATTGGGAAAAGATAAACAATTTGTTAATAGAAAAAAAGGAATGGGAAGCATTTGAAAGTGAAAATACCCGAAAAACAGATGAACACAACAATGTTAAGAAACATCAAATAAGCCCAATATTATTGCAAAAAGAAAAAGAAATAAAGACCCAACTCTCTTAGTCTTTGAAAACGAAGTAGCATGCGACAGAAGAAGAATATTACCAAAAAGAGAGGGAAGGGAAAAAAAACCCCAGAAAGAAGCTACTGGTGAACGACTAGCCTCGGTCTTTCCAGCCGTCAAACCTTTACATCGAACAAAAATAAATAAGTTAAACAAAATAAAAAACAAAATTATATAAATAAACAAAAATCCCTAAATCAATAAAGTTTCTGTTTACAAATTCCATACCGTCGTTGTTTGTTGAATGTTGGGATATTGGGAAATTTTTAATTCGTGAAATGTTGGGGACTTAGGAAGCTCTTAGGGATTTAGGGAAAAGTTTTAGGAGAAAACACTTAGGGATTTTGGGGATGGAAGGGGATAAAACCGAGCACAGCAAAACGACGACGTTTTGCTCAAACTCAATTTATGTTTTGCGGCGTTTCTAAAAAAGCGCCACTAATTGTTGATAAAACGACGTCGTCCACCTTACTGCACATTATATTGTTGATAAAACGACGACGTGAAGCTTAATGTCCATACATATTTGCGGCGTTTTCAGGAAAACGCCACTATATATTGACTTTTCGCGGCGTTTTTGAACTAGCGCCACTAATACTTGACAGATTTTTGTGGCGATTTACCGGAGGCGCCACTAACAAAAAGCTTTAAACGAGGACGTCTTGCATTGTATTGATGGATTTTGTGGCCTTTTTGTATTAATCGCCGGTAATTTTTAATGTCATCTAATTTATATATTTTTATACTACTATTAATTAATCCAATTACTTAATATTAAACACTCTAAACCATCAACCTTAAACCATTAAAACTTAAAACTTTAAAATTATTTTAAATATAAATAAATTTAAAATATATAGTCATATACCCATAAATCTTTAAAATTATTTTAAATAATAGCATTTTAATTTTTTTCATTTTTAACATATATTTTTCTATGTTATAATTTGTTTCAAATTTTTTCTATGTGTAATTAATTTTTTCTAAATAATTTAAATATTAAATTAAAAAAATTACATTTTAGTTAATACAAAGTTAAATAATTATAAGAAGAGGATGGAAGAGTGCTTGACTTTTATTACAATTTTATATTTAACTATTACATAATTCGTATCAATTTTAAATAAATAATTTTGAAACTTTGAGTAATATTTAAAAGAATTAGATACATGACATACTTTTTATATAAATTTTTATGTAAGAAAACAAAAACAGAAAATTTCAAAATATGAAATAAAAAAAGGTTTAAAAACTATAATGATAATTTTTATATAAAAAATTTCATAATATCTCTTTTACGATTATATAATAAATTATTTAATATATAAATTTAAAACTTAACCCCAAACCCCAATACATAACCCCAACTCCAAACTTCAAACACTAATCTCTAACACATAACCCTAAACCCCAAACTATATAATGATAATTTTAATATTAAAAATCATATTATCTATTTTACAATTATATAATAAATTATTTAATATATAAATTAAGGTTAAAATTTTGAACCTATTTTAAAGAAATAAACATTGGGGTAATGGATACATATACCATTCGGGGTTATGGGAAGACAGTTTCACAATAAAAGGAAGGATCGGTAAACGATGGTTGGATCCAATAGCTTCAGGGTTATAGGATTCTAGGGATTTTGGGGGTTTGAATTAGGAGAAATTGATTTGAGGGATTTTGGTTTCTGGATTTTGGGTCATATACTTTAAACCCTAAACCTTATACCCTAAACCTTAAACTTTATACCCTAAACTCTAAACCTTAACCCCTAACCCTAACCACAAGCACTTAACCCTTAACCCCTAACCCCATAAACCCTTAACCTTAACCTTAACCCCTAACCACTACCAGTTAAATTAACCTTAATATCGTTAAATACTAAGATCTTAAACCCTAAACAATAAATCCCAAATAACAAACTTTAAAACACTAAACGCATATCCCAAAATAATAAACCCTAAACCATAAAATTAACATACTAAACATTAAACCATAAATCAATTTTAATAGCTTAATTTGTAACTTAAATGAAAACTTCTAAATTGTTTAGTTAGAAATTTGTAATTTTTCATAATTAAGTAACTAAAATGAAACTTTCTCATTGCTTATAAGTGAATGTATCAAAATAAAATATAATTCAAAGCAAGAATAGGAAAAAATATGAAAATTAAATCGGATCAAATCGAAACGAGTCCCTACGCAAAAATGGCTACTCAACTTTTAGTGGCGTTTCTACAAAAATGC
The DNA here is from genome assembly GCA_005393395.2 of Gossypium australe. Lineage (NCBI taxonomy): Eukaryota > Viridiplantae > Streptophyta > Magnoliopsida > Malvales > Malvaceae > Gossypium > Gossypium australe. Next base: position 11,968,015 of record CM016624.1, on the reverse strand, counting down.
AGCTATTGCTCAGATTATTAGCGGCGTTTTTACAGCCGCTATTGCTCAGATGATTAGCGGCGTCGCTATTGCTCAGATTATTAGCGGCGATTTTGTACAAACGCCGCTATTTCTCAGATTATTAGCGGCGTTTCCGCTATTGCTCAGATTATTAGCAGCGTGCTATTGCTTACTTTTTCGCGGCGTTTGACCCTAAAACGCCGCTATTGCTCAGTTTTTAGCGGCATTTTTATGCAAACGCCGCTAATGTATAATATTTGTGGCGTTTTTTGTCCAAACTCCACTAAAAACGCCGCTAAAGCCCTGTTTTGCTGTAGTGAAAGCTGAAATTTCTGACCCACTACCCACTTTCCAACACAGACCATCTGATAAGACTCCTTTGGTTGCCTATATGTTTTTCCATGTGAACGAAAAATTATTTCCCAAACGCGAATTTAAAAAATTTTCATTTGGAAAATATTTTGCTTTGAAAACTTGTGCGACTAATGAGTTAGGATTAGTAAGGATCCTCCAGCCTTGTTTAGTTAGTAAAGCCACATTAAACTTTGCCAAACTCCTAAAGCCCATCCCTCCCTCATCTTTTGGTTGACACATATGTTGCCACTGGCACTAATGAATACCATTTTTTCCATGTGCTTTTTGCCACCAGAATCTGGCCATAATCCTTTCGATTTCTCCACAAATGGAATTTGGAAGTAAAAAACACGACATAGCATAAGTTGGAATAGCTTGAAGTATAGATTTAATGAAAACCTCCTTGCCTCCTTGTGATAAAAATCTGCTACTCCAACCTTTAATTCCAATCTGTAGCTTATCTTTAAAATTTTGGAAAGATTCCTTTTTCGTCTGCTAACCATGTTGGGAAGCCCCAAGTATTTTTCCATATCTGTTGAAGATCGCACTCCTAAAATTGCCAAAATTTGCCTTTTACTCTCTTCTGAAGTGTTTGAATTGTAAAAGATTGTTGATTTGTTAAAGTTAACGCATTGGCCAGAACATTTTTCATACTCCTTGAGAATTCCTTTTAGTAGCTGCGCTCCATTTTTTGTTGCTTCCCCAAACAGTATGCAGTCATCTGCAAAGAGTAGATGTGAAATTGTTGGCCCTCTTCTGCTTGCCTTCGCCCCTTTTATCAGCCCCCCTTTCATAGCCAATCTCATTAATGCCGACAAACCCTCACTACATATTAAGAAAAGAAAAAGACTAAGAGGGTCTCCTTGTCTCGATCCTCTAGTGGCCTAAAAAACTCTTCCTCTTTTCCCATTAATGTTGATTGCAAATGATGCTGTGGTAATGCATTTCAAGATTAGTTCCACCCACTTTTCTGCAAAACCCATCTGCGACATTACTTCCTTCAGAAAACTCCACTCAACTCTATCATAAGTTTTACTCATATCAAGTTTGACCGCCATATATCCTTTCTTCCCTGTGCGTTTTTGTCGAAAATGTGTGTAGAATTTCATAAGCAAGAAGAACATTATTAGAAATTAACCTTCCCGAGATGAAAATACTTTAAACTGCATCAATACATCCCCCGATTACACCTTGGAACCTATTAGCAATTGTCTTGGAACCTATTAGCAATTGTCTTTGCCACAATTTTGTATAGAACTGTACACAAGCTGATTGGTTTGAAATTTACTAAACTGGTGGGATTTTGAGTTTTTGGAATAAGTATGATGTCTGTGGAGTTTAACTGTCCAAGGCTCTGATCATTGTTAAGAATTCCAAGACAGAACTTCATAACTTCTAAACCTACTATGTGCCAATATCGTTGAAAAAATAGTGCCGGAAAACCATCAGGTCCTGGTGCTTTTGTCGGCCCCATCCTCTTTAGCACGGAAAACACTTCTTCTTCAGTATAGTCTGATAGTAAAGCAGCATTCATGTCTTGTGAAATGCTTACCTCAATACCTTGTAGTAGATGAGAAAGATCCCCAATTCCATTTGACATAAATAACTTCTGAAAATATAGGGTAGCGGCTTCAGCCATATTACAGTCCTTAGTAGTCTCTCCTCCATCTTCAAGCTGTAGCCTTGAAATTGTATTTCTTTTCCTCCGAGATGACGCAAACTTGTGAAAGAATGACGAATTCTTATCCCCTACTTTAAGCCAGTTCGCCCTTGCCCTTTGTTCCCAATAAATTTCATCTTTGTCTATTTCCATGTTCAAATTGATTCTGGTTTCAATTATCTTTGCTATTGTATCATCATTTCTTTCTTTTGCTGCTAGCATCTCCAATTCCTTAGTTAGCTTCCTTTTTAGCCCCCCTCTCTTTCTTTTGACTGATCCTGCCCATTTCTTCAAGTGTTCTTGCAGCTTTTCCAATTTCTCCAGAATTGTGCCTGTAGTTGAATCCCATGATGACTTTATTTCTTCCTCAAGAGAGCTCTCCATGATCCACCACGCCTCAAATTTAATTTGTGAATTTCCCACATATATCTTGTCGCCTATTGTATTTAAGAGAAGTGGACAATGATCTGACAATGACTAGGGTAGATGATGAATACTGCATGTTTGAAAAAGACTCTTCTATTTTTCATTTGCAACGCCTCTATTAAGTCTTTCTTTTACATTATTTTCTGTAAAATTTCCTCTTTCCCAAGTAAACCAGACCACTGAATGTCCTATATCTTCTAATTGGAAGTCTTCTAAAGTCTCTCGGAATGCCTCAATTTTCCTTTCATCTCTTGGTAGCCCTCCATCTTTCTCGAATGAGTACATTATTTCATTAAAATCTCCCTTTACTAGCCATGGATGACTCTGATCTTTTCACAATCTCCTTAACAGTGCCCAAGTATCGTTCTTGCAATTAGCATAAGGCGAGCCGTAGAAGCCTGTAAATCTTCATTCTTCGTTAATATTGTCCTCCTTAACCATTACATCGATGTATTTCCTAGAGAAACTCCTTAGAGTAACTTTGATATCTTCCTTCCATGTTAGACATAATCCTCCACGCGAGCCTTCACCTTCAATCTCAAACCCGTTCATAAAACCACAATTTCTCCTGACTTTTTCCATGCGTTTCTTATCAATTTTTGTCTCCATTAAGAAGACCATATGGGGATTCTGCTGCTTTAAGAAGTATCACAGCCTTCTCGTCTTTCGTGGACTCCCCAATCCACGAACGTTCCAACTTATGCTTTTCATTGTGTCCGGTCGGCTTGCCTCATGGCAGCCGCCGATCTCATGAGTTGTGGAACACCATCTTGCTCCATATTTTCAAATAATTCTTCTGATAGAACTTCCCCATTAAGCTTCTTTCCTTCTAATTTCAGTTTTTTTGTTGCATTTTCATGAACTACTTCTTCACAGCAATTCACAATTCCAACTTCAGCAGACTTCCTCTTCCTTGTGTTGTCATCGTCCTTTCTTTTCATCATCTTATGAGCTGGTTCTAACCTTTTCCATCTTGCTTTCATAATTAAATCTGGACTATTTATTTCCTTGTTACTGCTCGCGTCTATCTGAACGTCATCCATGGTTTTACTTTCGTCCTTTTGCTTGATCTCCCATTCTTTCTATTGTATCACATTAGACTGCAACTCTTTCATACTATCGCTTTCTTCACCTGTTTTGCTTTTCAGTGCTTGAATATCTGCTCCTCCTGTATACGAACACTGGGTCCTCTATTTTTGTAGTTAAATAAATCATAACTTATGATATTTACTCATAAAAACCCTTAATTTTAATGCTAAAGTAAAAAAGGAAATTGAATTTCAAGCTTTTATCTTAGTTTTTATTGATGCAAAAGAAATTATATAACTTTAATACTAATATAAAATTTAAAAGAGTAATTAGAATTTTCAAAAAAAGTAATTAAATGTATTATGTATACAAACACTTTTAAAATTTTTAAAATTATCATTTTATTTTTATTTAATAAATTATTCTCATCAAATTCATATCAACATTATCTTTTAAATTGTCCTTTCATATATTGAAAATGAAATGAAAGTACAACGCTTGCCTCAATTTCATTCCACAATTTTTAAAAAGCATAATGAATTTTTTATAAAAATTTATTTTAATTTTTTATTTAATTTTCCGTCTTTTCTATTTAATTATACATATGAGTTGTTATGTGTATGCCACGATTATAATTATATAAAATTTTTAAAAGTTAAAAAATAATTTTTTTAAAATCAATTAATTGCTAATGTAACATTCACATGATAATTTATATGTCTACAGTATCAACAAAATTAGCAAAAGTTTATTTTTTATTCAATTTTAAGTGATTTAGCAGATAATATAATTTTTTTAAGAAAAAAATAGACAAATAAAAACTAAATAATTTCTTTTTTATAAAATTGGCGGAAAAAATCGATATGACTTTTCTAAAGTAGAGTACGAGAAACGAAAATAGTAAAGTGGATGGCAAATTAAACAAACCATCAACGGTTCACTGGTTCAGAAGGAAAAAAGAAACTTTTTTTAATTGCTTTCAAACGTGTCACCCTAGGATTGCTGTATGTACCTTGTTAGCTATCCGATAAAATTGTAGCAATTCAAGGAGAGAGAAATTTATGAAGTTCTATAGGCTAAATTTAACTAATATGCCAAAAATAAAATAAAAAAAATTACTTTTTAGGATATTTAAACAAATATATCGAATTTAAAGAGAGAAAGTAAAATAGCATCTTATAAGGTGTGCTTTTAGTTTCAGCCATATCAATTGAAAGCGTGTCCAAAAGACCACATTTTTTGACTTTTTAATTAGTTATTTTATTATTAAATTTCAGATTTGATTTTTTTTATTTGTATTTATTTTTTTATTTCATGTTGTTTTAAGCTTTTTTTTACTTTTAATTAATGTTTTTAACACATCAGTTCTTCTGGTTAAATGGTTCAATAATTGTGATTTCATCCTTAAGTCTTAGGTTTAATTTATCTTCTAAATATATTTGCATTTTTTATTTCATGAAAAGTTGTTTCAAGTTTTTTTTGTTTTTAATTAATAACTCTTTTATTTATAAAATCAAATAATTATTTCTAATATCATTATTTTTAGTAAATATAATTTTTATATGTGTAATATTTATTTTTCAATTCATATAATGAGTGTAGTAAATTTTAGTATTATATATTTTTTGTATGTGTATTTGAAATATTCCACATATAAACATAATAATATTTGAAATAATTAATTGAAATATTTTACATATAAAAATAATAACTATGTTTGAAATAATTATTTCATTTATAACATTAGAAATCACCATACCCACAATATAGGTGGAGAAAATAAATATCTGACATGTAAATATTATATATAAAGAAAAATATATCAAAAATTTAGTTGATGTTTATATTATATAATGAATTAACATAACGATATATATATATAGATTTTTTATTATATATTACATATATATCATTTAATTTTAATAAAAGAGTTATTAATTAAAAAACTTAAAAACAATATATTTATTAATTACAAATCAATAAAAATATAAAAAAATTGAAACAACATGAAATAAAAAAAATACAAAAGTACTTAAAAAGGAATCAAACTTAGAATTTAATTATGAAATCACTATTATTTAATCATTTAACCAAATGAGTTGATGTATTAAAAACATGAATTAAAAATAGAAAAAAAAAGTTTGAAACATCATGAAATAAAAATACAAATGTGAATAAGAAATGAGTCAAACCGGGACTGAAGAACAAAACTACTGACATTTAACTATTCGACCAAAAAAACTAATATATCAAAAAAGTCAGAAAGCACACTTAGTAGGAGGCGCTTTCATTTTTTATCTAAAAAATCGACATATTTCCCTAATTTTTCATATATTGAGAAATCAATGCTTGCCTCACACTTATTCCTCGTTTTTAAAAAGCATTGTGATTTTTTTTATATTATAAAAAATAATTTTAGCTTTCTATTTAAAATTTTTGTGTTTTTAACCCTTAAACATGTATTATTTATTATGGATGGAATAGTTAATATTTGTTAACTTTATTAGCGTGGCATATATGGATTGCCACTTGCCACGTTAGCAATTAATTAAAATTTTAAAAGTTGAAAATATTAAAAAATATTTATACATATTCATTTGTAATTTGTAGTTTTTTTAAAATTAATTAATTATTAGTATAACATTTATGTAGTAATCTATGCGCCTGCCACATCAAAATAAACACTAATTTTTCTATTTAATTTTAGATAATTTAATAAACAATATAAATTTAAAAAAAAAGCCGGATAAAAAACTAAAACAAATTTTTTTTGAGGAAAAAATCATTATGGCTTTCTAAAAATAGAGTACGGGAACCGAAAATAACAAAGTGGCCGGCAAATTAAACCATCAATGGTCCAGATGGAAAAAAGAAACTTTTTCTAATTGCTTTGAAACGTGTCATTCTAGGATTACTATATGTAACTTGTTAGCTATCCAATAAAATTGTAGTACTTCAAGAAGAGAAAATTTTATGCACTTCATTTATAAGCATTTAAGAATTAAATCTAGAAAACTCCAAATTTAATGATTTCAAAATCGAATTGGTGAATTAGATTAGATATTTGCATTGAATATATAATCTAATAATTAATATTTAATTAATGATTAATTGATTAGAAATTAAATTAATGTATAAAAGTTATATATAGAATTATAGTTCTCAAATTACACATACGAAAATTTTCTAATATCCCATCTTTAAAAAGAAAGAATAAATTTTATTTAAATTTCTTTGGTGCTAATTTAGAAAATCAAAATCATAATATCCAAAAAAATTTAAGGAATTGATGAATTCAGATACATTTCTGCAACTAATTTTATTTATATCATGATGATTCATGATGATGTATCAAATTTTTTTATGATTCTAACAATAAAAAATTGATTAAAAAACATACTAAATTAAATTAGATATGAAAACAACCAGAGTTAAACATAAGGCCCTCAAGTTATCACGAAAATAAAATTAAACATTAAAAAAAAAACATTGATTTGTTATATTTGATAAGTAATGTGATCATAAATTTAAATTTTCATTTAAATTTTCTTTCAGGTCAATTTAAAGCCCAATAAACCAATAGTTGAAACGTTGAAAATTACGACCATTTGAAACTAAATTTATTAAAAAAAGTAAAAGTAATCACCTCAAAAATAGAAAACCTAACTTAGTCTTTTACGTTACAAAAACTGGCCACATACATTACCATTATTAGCATTTAGCAGGAAACGCCACAATCTCATTTGTCAATAATAGTCATAACCTTTTATTCTCAAATTCCAATTGTGGGTAATAAAAAAAATTAAAAAAATTGGCGTATGCACAATGCATGCAGTGATTGATAAGTCCAAATCTATTACTTAAACCTTGTCCAAAGGTTGCTTTTCATTGGACCACTGGAGCAATCACTTGTACATTTTCTACAACCCCCAATTACACTACAATTTTTGTCTTCTCTTTTGAGTAAAATTTTCCCCTTGGTTTCAGATTAATATTTTTGTCATTTTCTCTTATTCACATATAGCTTGCTTCCATCAGAATCGTTTTCCAGACAATCCAATAATGGGTAAAATTTATTTACCATGAAACACCAGTAAGAATTGACTTCTCCTTAAAGAATTACAATAAATAAAATTAACTCGTTGAAGTTTTCATCCCAAAAAATAGAGAAATTTATGAGATACACGGTGCATAAATATTGTCAATTTATGAGATACTTTAGTTTTCTACACTTGGAGACAAGAAAATGAAAAACCCAAGAAGAAAATATTTATTTCAGGAAATTGAAATGTACTAAAAGAGGCAGAATGGAATTGGATTGAAAATGAAAAGCAGGATGATGTACCACACATCCTACCTAATTTTTTTTTATGCCTTTAATTTTTCACTTCTACTAAATACAAATGGTAAGTTTATAATGTATTTTATGAAAACTCCAACCAACATATAAGCTATATCCTATACAACACTTATAAATATTAGAAGCCTATCAATCACACAAAATTTTAATTTGGTTCGGTCCAAATAAAAATATTAAACTTCGAATTTGATAAAGAATCTTATCAAAAACTTGATATTTTTTAAACGGATATTATTTTTTTACAGAAACTTATATCTTTATTCAAATCTTCCCAATTTTTCAAACCTTAACCCGCAAAGATGAATAATCAGGTAAGAGAATCTATGATGGGAAAAGATGGAGATTAAAAAAAAAAGGGTGTAAATGCAGGAAATAAAAATATATTCTAACGCTAGAATTCAGTTGGAATAAATAAATTGTTAATGGCATTGGAATCGAAGTGAGATATGGAAGTGTTAAATAAAAAAATAACTGCGTCGTGAATAAAAGGTGGAGGTGGGAGCAGTGGTAGTGGGGTCATTTCGCTTTAAATTTAAAAAATGCAAGTGGGGGGCATTTATCTTCAACTCTAAGTTAAGGAATTTTGAAGATGGGAATAAGAGCAGCAGAAACATTGAACATAGCGCAAAAACAAAAAGTGGTTCCTGAATTATCTTCGGAAGTGTGCGGCAACCATAAAAACAAAAACCCTCACTTGTCCCAACCCTATTGGTTCCTCTCCTTTTTTATTTCCCTGCTACCCACTACTTGACCTAACCTCATCTTTACCCTCTCTATACTGCCAAAACCTCGACAACGACGTCGTCTTTCTTTCTTTCCTTTTTTTTTTTACACTAAAAACAAAAAAAAAAAAAAAACCCTCCATCACTAAATATTAGGTATGAGGTTAATATTATTCGCCAATGTAAAAACAATATTCCTCGTGTTATTGATGTATTGTACTCTTATTAATAAAATTTAGGTTCAAATTTTAGAAACAATTTTATTAATAAAAATAATTACGAATATTGAAATAATTAATTTTTTATACATCATAAAATGAGAATAGAAGATACTTTGAATATTAAAAAAAATATATTATTAATTATATTGGAGGAATAAGCAAGAATAATGCTCGATAACTATTACGACTCATAACTGCAAGTTAAAAGGGTCATTGCCACAGTATTTAAAAGGAATTTAAATAAAAAAATGGAATATTCCATGAACACTTTATATCATAAAAAGAAAATTAAGAAAATATGAAAATAAACATTGACCGGAAAGGAAAAGCAATTTTGGATTTACCTGTTTTGCGCAAACTGCGCCCAGCTTATATTAAGAATTTTCCATTTTGGGGTTGACGGGTGTTGAAAATTCAAATGTTCTTTTTCTCTTGTAAAGAAAAAATTGAAGTACAATTCAAAATCACGGTTTTTTACAATAATTATTGGATTATGTTAGTTTTTTTTTTTTTAAATATTAGAGGATTGGACTGAAATAATGAAAATGCTTTCTTCATATTGGTAAAAAAATACTTTTAGTTAGAACCGCTTTTTAGAAAACGTTTCTAACTCAAAATATTTTTTTTCTTATTTCTTTTTTTAAAGTAGGGTTAGAGTTTGGTGGATTTTAAGATTTAAAGTTGTGTAGGGTTTTAAGTTTTTTTAAAAAAGTTTTTTTTATATATATTTTTAGTTTTTTTTATTTTTTTTGATATGTAAAGTTAATAATGATTTAATTTGATATTTAAAAGCATCTTATTTATGCCAATCGTATATTCGGATTATTCGAATTGAATTTATCGAAATTTGAACTACTCGATTTGATTAAATCATAGTTTGTAATTTTCTTTTTGAATGCAACTGAGTTTTGATTATTTTTCTTCACGGGAGGTTGAGGTTGATCAGATTTTTCAATGTATTATTTTCAAACTTTCTGTGCATTGTTTTTGCTAGTATTTCAAATTTCTTCAAAAAATATATCTTGGAAATACCGGGATATCTGATAGTTGAGGGGGAAAAGTGTGGAGTTAAAAGGGATAAAGGGAAAAAAGCTCCACGTAGGACGCGTTTTCAGTGCAATGTCGATTGGCATTCCAATACTGTAAGCCATTGGTACAAATAAACGATACCTTTATGTACGGGAGATATGTCATCGGTTGTTATTGGCTGTAGCATAGGATGACAGTTGGAAAATCCTATTGACTGCCTTTGCAATAACGCCAGGAGAGTCAAGAGGCGATTGAGATTTCTTCCTGTTTAGGTCGAGGAGGAATGTTTTCCCCCAACTCGATATATGCATAATCTCCGACAAGAGACTTAAAATATTAGCCGCAATTGAACAACAGGGAAGCCTTTGAGACTGCATACACCATAGGTATTGTCTAAGACATGTTGTAGTGAACTACCACAGACAACACGATTCTGCAGGTTAGCATGCACAATTGATCAACATGGGTATGTATTTGCCACTATTTCAATACCTAGGCTGATTTTTTTTCAAAGCGAGTGGAAAAATATGTTGGACAAATGAAGGGCGACCACGTTTGGAGCGAGGATGCATTGAAAAAAATTAAGAAGGCTACAACATGAGCAAACTGTATGCATTCAATGTGTCACTCGCGCGAAGACCTATTGTTACAAGTTATGGAGTTTGACAGACTCAACCAAGGTATTGTTGAGGGAGCGTAACGTGTACACCTGAGACATCGAACATATGATTGTAAAACTCTAAATTATAGAAACCATTCCACTCTTTTAAAATTACTATTATTTAAAAAACTTACTTTCTTAAACATTAATTTTACATGTAAAGTTTTTTCTCAAAAGTATTTCACCGCTAGGTCTAGCATAGGATTAATTATATATTTAAATCTATTTATTAAATTGATATTATAAATCAACTGAATATCGACAAAGTAACAAATATTATTTAAGGTATTTTTATTTTTACTTTTTTATATAAATGCATTTAAATCAATTTAAACAAAAAGTAACTTTAAAACTGAATATAGTTCATCATTATTTTTAAACTTCAATTTTACTATTTCATTCAACCCCTCGTCTTTTTTTTTTATAATAAATTAAATATACATTTACATAAAAATTTTATGTTGTCAATTTTTTACATAAAATAAACAAAACAATATTTTAATATTACAAAAAATATTTTTATCTACTCAGTTTATTACATTAAATGATAGATATCTTACTTGGTTTTAATTAGGGGTGCTCAAATGGTTAACCCATCGGTTAATCGAATCGAACTAGTATTAACTAAATTAACCAAATTTTTTAATCCTTTAACCGTTAATCAAATTTTCAAAAAAATTAACCGAATCGGAATATTTTGATTAATTCAGTAGGTTAACCGAATTAACTGAAATTTATATATTTTTATTTTTTTATTTAAAACAAGTATAAAAAATATAATAAAAAAATTGATAATGTTCACTTGACCAAATTAATCGAATTAAAACTACATATAATTTGTATTATGAATTATTAATTTTGATTAATTCAATTAATTATACGATTTCGAATCGAATTAACCGATAACTAAACTTCCAAAAATTCATTAACCGACCTCTGACCGAATTAGATCAATTTAGTCAGTTAATTCAATTTTAACCGAAATTAGGACACCCTTTATTTCAATTTTTTTAATATATACTTCTTATACTAAAATTTGATCCAATTTTATTTTGATTTAATTTTTGCCACAAAATATTTATTTTAATTTTTGCAAAACATCTTCTTAAAATTGCAAGTTAATTTTATTGCATGAATTAAATTATTATAATCATGGAATAACTATTAAAAATACATAAAAGTCGATATTGGCATTGAATTTTATGTGTATATTACTCAGAAATATATATTTATTGTATTTTATTTGTAAGAGTAAAGTTAAAAAAGAAAAAGGAAAAGGAAAAAACCTTCCAATGAAAGGGAAAGCCACTCCAATTGGAAGAGGAAGGGGAGATGATATAAAGATAAGGGCAAATTGAAGAGAAAGTGGGTCCAATAGGAAAAGCTAAAAGCAAGGTTATGAGCTTTTTTTTTTTTTTTTTTTTTTTTTTGCTTTTATCAACAAAAGAAATTGTCGGTGGATTTATAGATTTTTCATTTTTGATAGACTGGGAAGCCAAGTTAAGAGCAAACCAAAGCCTTCGACCAAAATTCTTAAACTAAAAGCTAAGTCCTAAGTTTGAAGCCCCTTCTTCCTTTCTGTACATCCAAACCAAGTCTCCTGCAATAACCCAAGCCAAACCAAAGAGAGCTTATCTCTCCAGAACTCTCCTGTAATTTTCACCTTCTTATTTATATAGAGGTGATTGCTCATTGATTAGATATATCAATCAGAAAACAAATGAACGGTGGTGATGCTTACGGTATGATGGAGGCGCAATACATTCGGAGACACCACAGGCATGACATCAAAGACGACCAGTGCTCCTCTGCTATTGTCAAACATGTCAAAGCTCCTGTTAACCTCGTAAGTTTGTCTGTTTGCCTCTGATTCACCTCTCTCTCTCTTCCCAAATCTTCCTCATCATCTGCTAAATCTTCATCTCTTTTTTTTTTAGATTTAATTATTAAAAAAAGAGAAAAATTCAAATTTATGTCCATGTTTTACTATTAAAAACCAACTATTTTAGTACTTTTTTAATTAGAAGTAAAAGTTTATGTCCAAAGAGCTGGTATACTAATTTATTTTTTGAAATTTTAATTAATTTTATTGCAACTAATAATAGTGGTTATGGTTTTGATTAAATTATGAAAGGTATGGTCATTGGTAAGGCGGTTTGATCAGCCGCAAAAATACAAGCCGTTCGTAAGCCGGTGCATCATGAAAGGGGACCTTGGAATCGGTAGCGTCAGAGAAGTCAACGTTAAATCTGGCCTTCCAGCCACCACCAGTACCGAACGATTAGAGCTTCTCGATGACGAAGAGCACATTCTCGGCATCAAAATCGTCGGAGGCGACCACCGTCTCAGGGTATAAATAACAATTATTCTTTCTCCCTTTTTACTTTTTTTTTGTTTTGTTCTAAAAGAAGAAGAAAAAAAGGTAGGAATCTTGTTAACTTGTATGTATAGCAGAATTATTCGTCAATCATAACGGTCCATCCAGAGGTTATCGAAGGAAGGCCAGGAACAATGGTGATCGAATCATTCGCTGTGGACGTGCCAGAAGGGAACACTAAGGATGAAACTTGTTACTTTGTGGAGGCTCTTATCCGGTGTAATCTCAAGTCATTAGCCGATGTTTCAGAGAGGATGGCTGTGCTGGACCAAGCAGAGCCTATCAACGGATACTAATTGATAAGGTGGAATTTTGGTGACCACTTTGCTTGTATGGATAGAGAGATATGCAACACTTTTTCTACCCCCTACTTGCTTAGCTTTTCCTTGTTTAATGCCTCTGTAGTTAAAGTATAATCTGTGAGGTTTCAAATTCTTAATATAAGCCTCCAAGTTTTTATGTTCTATATAATGTGGTTCGGAGGCTGGTTCCCTATAAGTCTAAGAAGATGGGGTTCATTTCTCTATTTTACTGTTAATGTTTATGGCAATCTGGGTTTTGTCCAGTGGTGGCAATGTACGTTATTATGGTCTTATTTGTAAATATTTATGTAAGATAAGAAAAAATAGAGGCTTTTGTAGATATAGCCTGATAGATGGTGTAACACCCCTAACGCACATCCGTCATCAGAACAGGGTTACAGGATATTACTAGAGTTTACAGAATAATTACATATAATTTCACTATTTACTTATGTTTATATTAAAGTTGTCCACTTGAGTCATACTCACTAAATTATCTATATATTGAGCTACAGAATTCTAAATTAAGATTATCTTAATGTTTTTGAAACTAGACTAAATCGAGAACTTTTCAAACTCTTAGAACATTTAGAAAATTTCCTTGTTTTGGAGAGTCACATGATCGTGTGGGCAGGCTGTGTGGTTACACCCGCTCGTGTGGCCCAGGACACGCCCATGTCCTCTGCCCGTGTAACTCTCTGTTTATGACGTCATCATTCGTTTTGGCTCACACAACCAAGTCAAACACCCGTGTACTAGACTGTGTCCTCCACGTGTGGTCAAGAAGTTGGCTATTTTCCGAGCCAATTTCTATTCTATCATGCCCATACTTAAGCATAATTTAAATTACACATTTCATGACATATTAAAGCTACCAAAACATCCACCACACATATGTAACAAGTCATAACATACAATTTACTCAACCATGGAATGCATCATCATGAGTTTATAGCATAACCAATTTATTGGACACATTAAATGGCCTAATACAACAATGAACTCCAAATATAATAGGTCATTATTCTAGGACAACTCATAGTAACATATACACATAACCAAGTTCTCTATACATGCTATAACCTTAAGTATAAAATCATCGATACCTAAATTGTAAGCTTGATAGTGTGATAGGTTCTCCGGCGACTTCCAACCCGAGTTAACCTGAGTACATTATAAACACGGAAAACAACGAAGTAAGCTATAAAGCTTAATATGTATGTATGTAAATAATAAATAATTGATTACCATGTTTTTTAACAATCCTCATTATAAGCTCTTAAGATAATGCCATCATTATTGCATAAAATTTCACAATTCATTTATATTCATCTTGAGCTTTTACTCGACTTACAGTCACTAAATTATTTTTATCTGGAGCTACAGAACTCCAAATTAAGATCCGCTAATTTTTCCTGAAACTAGACTCACATATCTTCTTACCATAAAATTTCCAGAATTTTTGGTTCAGCCAATTAGTACAGTTTATTCTTTAAATTCTCCCCTGTTTCGCTGTCCAACAGTTCTGACCCATCTTCACTAAAAATTAATTATCTCGTTGTACAGAACTCGAATGAAATTCCTATTTGTTTCTCTTGAAAATAGACTCATTAAGAAATTCAAACATATAAATTTTATCCTATTATCATTTTTTACAATTTTTAATGAATTTACCAAATCAGAACAGGGGATTCTGAAATCATTCTAACTTTGTCCCACAAAAATTCAAATATATCAGAATGTGAAATTCTTTTGCTTACACCATTTGTTTTATGTGAAAATAGACTCAATTTAATTCCATATCATATTCAACCTCTAATTCAATTTCCATCATTTTTGGTGATTTCTCAAAGTGATATAACTGTTGTTCTCTAAACTGTTTTATTGCTGATTTTACTCAATCATGTTTTCTTTATATTAATTTTTCATTTACACACATATAACACCAAGGTATATCCATGGTTAGCCATCCCAATAACTAGTCATTATCAAACATTTACAAGCCATTCATTGGCCAATTTAATCTATACTTCAACAATAAGGACTTGAACATATCATTTCTCAACTTAATTTGGCCTAAAAGCCTCACACATAATCATCAATCACATCTACCAGATATTCATACATCATAAGCATGGACTTATTATCACAAGGTCATTCTCATAGGTATAACTTACTCATTTACGTTCTTACCAAAATTTGATCACATACCGAGCACATTGCTCATGAGTGTATACATACATATATTTGCACTTAATCGTCACATAATCACATTCATTTACACTTTAGTCCTTTTTTCATCTTTACCATAAACTTTAATTCTTTACCCCGTTGAACCACTTGGAATATCGAAGGATACTCGGAAATTGTTATACACATAGTAAGATGCCAATACCATATCCCAGATATGGTTTTACATGTCGATGCTGATGCCATATCCCAGATATGGTCTTATACGGGATCTCATATCAATGTCGACGCTATATCCTAGATATGATCTTACACGAGATCGTATGTCGTTGCCGATGCCATGTCCCAGATATGGTCTTATACGGGATCTCATATCGATCTCGACACCATATCCCAGATATGGTCTTACACGAGATCGTTTGTCGATGTCATGTCCCAGACATGATCTTACACGATTTCATACCAAAGCCAGGTCCCAAACGTGGCCTCACACGGAATCACTATTCGATACTGATGCCATATCCTAGATATGGTCTTACATGAGATCTTAATTCGGTGTCGAGGCCATATCCAGATATGGTATTATACGATACCTTATTCATCTAATGTCGTGACAAGGGAATCCTTTCTATCCCTAAGGTTCAACTGGGACTTCTGTAATACCCCGAAAATTACTACAGTAAGAAAGTAAGATATTATCATTGATATAGTTAAGTAAGGAAATAAAATGACAAAAAGGAAAATTTTGGATTATGTCAACATTGGGAAGTATATTATGATATAGTACATTATTAATTCAAGAAAGGACTAAATTGTAAAAGTGAGAAAAGTTTTGTTGCCTAAGAGTAAATACTAAAAATTTGAGGGGTTAAAGTGTAAATATGAAAAAGTTGAAGGACCAATAGTATAAATATTTTAGGGGTGGAATAATCTAGAAACTAAGGAAAATGGATGAATTAGGACCAAATCAAATAGGTGAAGAATTATGAGGGACTAAATTGTCATTTTTCCAAATTAAGTGATGACTCAATGATGGAATTTTAAAAGATTTTGAAGGGCAAAATGGTTAATTAGTAAGAGAGAGAGTTCTAGAATGTAATAATCATTTTGGTGATTTTTTTTAATTAATTAGTTAAATATTTTTTATTACTATTTTATTTAGATATTTATTATTATTTTATTATTTTATTTAGTATATATATATGTGTGGGGGAGGCGGGAAGAAAAAAACAATAACACACCATCCATCTTCTTTCCCATGCACCAACATGAGAAAAAAAGAGAAAGAAAGAAAGTTTTGCCTTCTTTACAATTTGGTCCTTTTACCAAAAATTCACCATTTTCACTTAGAATTCAAAAGAATTTCCATAGTTTACCAGAAATTCACCATTTTCACTTAGAATTCAAAAGAATTTCCATAGCCATCAAGAGAGAAAGATGACAAGGAGACTATTGGGAGCAAGAATATCAAGTTAGATTTAAAGAAATAGAAGCTGGAGGAGAGAGAAAATCAAGTTAAAGATTGAAATCAACAATACAAGGTAAGAACATCAAGATTTCAATATATTTTTAAGTTTGATATTGTTCAAAAAGCTTGGAAATGATGTTACAGTAGATTTTTGTTATATATGGTCCTATGTTCTTGATATGTTAGTGAAGGAAAGTAAGAGAAAGTGATGGGAAATATTGTAGAGAAAGTAAATAAAGATGTTACAAATTTGAAAATCAACACTTTGCACTAAAATAGTTTTAGACAACAGCAGTAGTCTAACTTTAAAAAATCATTAAAAATTGTATAAATTAAATTAGAGTATGAATAAAATATGGAATTAAATCTTATTGAGTCTAGTTTCTTATAGAATAAATGGCGTAAGTAATGGAATTGTAAATCATGAGATATAATAGGTTTTGTGAGACAAGGTCAGAATGATTTCGGGTTCCCCTGTTCTAACTTTGGAAACTCATCAAAAATTGGAGAAATATAATTAGGGGCTTAAATTTATATGTTTAAAATCATGAATGAGTCTATTTCAAGAGAAACAAACGTAAACATCATTCAAATTCTGTATGAGGAGATAATTAATTTTTAGTGAAGAAGGGTCAGAACTGTTAGACAACAGAACAAGGGTGACTTTAAAGAATAAACTGCACTTATGGCTAAACCAAAAATTCTAAAAATTTTATGGTAAGAAGATATGTGAGTCTAGTTTCTAAAACATCAAGAGGAACTTAAATTGGAATTCTGTAGCTCAAGATATAAATAATTTAGTGAATATGATGCAAATGGACATCTTTGAATAAATTTATAAGTAAATAGTGAAATCATAGATAATGTCACTTATAAGCATGTAATATAAACTAAGGATGTGGAATGGAGAGGAGAAAGAGGAAAATATATATAAATATTTGGTTAGCATGGCTAATTTACATGTTTTAGGCTCAGGGACTAAATTGAATAGAAGTAAAATTTTATGGGAAATTTTGTAAAAATTTTAGAAATGACTAAATTGCATGAAATGGATTATTTTATTTTTTAAGTTACAAGATTGAATGAAATTATTAATTTAGATCAAGATCGGGTGAAAACATGCTTTAGGGATTAAATTGAAAAGTGTTAAAATTGTGGAAAATTCTGATATTTCATAGAATTCATAGGTTGTTATCAATATATATTAGAATAATTAGGCTTGAAACAAGGATTAAATTACTAGAATTTTATTTTTCTGAGCCTGAGGATGAAATCGTCATTAATTAAAAGCTTAGGGGCAAAATGGTAATTTTGCCTAGAGCATTAATTGAACGTATCAGAATATGAAATAAATGAAAATGATGATCAAATTTATAAAGATCCGGATGACTTAAATACGAGACTTGAATGTGGAAAAAAAATAAAAGATATCAGATTAGTGAAATTATAAACACGAACAAGCAACGAGGTAAGTTCGTGTAACTTGAATTGTATTCTTAAATGCTTGAAATATATTTTTATTGATGTGAATATGATTTGGATGTTTATTATACGATAATTGATGAAGTATTGATATTCTTAATGAAAGTAGAAAATAAATCCCAGTTGAATGAAAGAAAATTCGATAGATCTCTCAAATGAAAATGTGCGTACATGAATATGAATTGACGGACCCGGATTTATATCACTATAACTCAAATTTAATCATTATTATGTGTTTAATTTACGTTGATTCAAGGAAATTAACTGACTTATGTTTAGGAAGAAACGGTAAGAGAATGATATTTATCATGACATGTAAATATGTGATTATCTTTGATACGTTGATACAAGGAAATTAAGTATGTTGAGATGAGTAACAAATTCAAGTAAGACATGTCAAGAAAAATAAATATGTTTAAGGGATAATATGTTTGATTTTGATTGGTCCCAAATATGAATGCTAGATGAAATATAATATCTGATAAATAAATTTGTAACTCCGATAATGCTCCGTAACTCTATTTCGGTGACGGATTCGGGTTTGGGGCACTACAACTTCGATATCGTAAAACTTCATCATTTTTTTCATCGAGACCTCATTAACCAATTTCATAAAAAAAATATACACTTAATGTAATATCAAGCATTTAAATACATAATAACATAATGTTGATTTTTTACACACAAACTTACCTCGACTTAAAATGGCGAAAAGGACCGAGTCGTCCGATATTCGTCTTTCCCCCGTTATAAGTCCGAAACTCATTTTTATTTATCTAAAATATCACATTTGAGTTATTTAGTTATTATACTATTCAATTAAGTCCAAAAATCATATTATGGCAAAATTATATTTTGCCCCTAAACTTTGTCATATTTACACCCCCTAGGCTCGTAAATGATTTTTATTCAATTTCCTTATATTTTAGGCCTAGCCGAACCATTTTCTAAAGCAGTCCACAATGCATTCATTGACACATTTTCATACATTTTTGAACTTTTTACAAACTAGTCATTTTATGCGATTTCATCGAAAATCACTTAGTAAAAGTCGTTTATTACACACTGGGCATTCATATTCTACCATTAGACATAAAAAAACATGCATGACATACATGGGTAAATTTTTAAACACAAACCCTAACTAAAAATAATGGTAGAAATAGCTAAACCGAGTTACGAGGATCTCAAAAATATAAAGAACATTAAAAACGGGGCTTGGATGCACTTACTATTGAGCTTGAAAGCTTGAAAACCCTATCCATGGCTTCCCCCATGCTAAATTTGACCAAGAAAAAAGATGGACAAGGGTTTTTTGGCTTTTATTTTGTCTTTTAATTTAATTACCAAATTACCAAAATACCCCTAACTTAAAAATATCCTATTTCACTTATCTCATATCCATTTTTGTCCAACAATTTAACCAATGGTCTAATTACCATTTAAGAACCTCCAATTTAAAATTTCATAGAAACTGGACACTTCAAACATGTGGAACTCAACTTTTGCACTATTTACAATTTAGTTCTTTTGACTAAATTGTGTGCCCAAACGTCGAAATTTTCAAATGAAATTTTCACAAAATATTTCCATGAAATCATAGACCATAAAAATATAATAAAAATATGACTTTTCTGGTCGGATTTGTGGCCCAAACCACTGTTCCGACTAGGCCCAAAATTGGGCTGTTACACTATACATGCCATATAAACCTTAAGATGCGTAATAAAACCTATCGGAGTAATATGGATAGTGTGACCTGATGTGTTCATCCGACCCACCGATCTCACGTCAATCTACAAAGAACATTAAATGTAATGACCCAAAATCCGTGGGCACCGAAAAAAGCGTGTTATCGGGCCTCCGTCTTAGTAAACTGAGTTAGTAAATAATTATTAGGAGTAATTATGAGTCTAATAGTGTGTTTAATTAGATTTTTATTCAGTGAATTTAGCTTAATTTAAAGTAATTAGGAAAAGAATCAAATTGAATAAAGAGTGAAAGTCTAATTATAGATTAAAAGAAAGTAAAAAGGGGTTAAAATGGCAATTGAGCCATTTAGCATAGTTGAGGTGGCATAAAGGAATAAAATCTAAGATTTTATTTGTTATAATTATATAATTAATGATATTTTAATATAATTTATATTATATGAATTTATGATAATTAAATTATAATGATATAATACTATTAAATAAATCAAAATATGCCAATTGTATGGATATGATAAAATACATGTGTAATATATGTATTTGTACACTTGTAAATAAATATATAATTACTTATAATTTAAGCTAAAAGATATTTGTTATTAAATAATTATTATATTATATTATTATAACATAAAGTAAATAAAACTAAAAAGAAGTAAAAACAAAAGCAAAAACAAAGAAGTAACAAAAGCTTTCGAAACAGGAAAGAAAGAAAGAAAAAGAAAAGGAAAAATTCAGGGTTTAAAGCTTGGAGTTTAATTAGGTAAGTCAATCAAGTCCTATTCTCTTAATTTTGATGTTTTAGAATCTTTAAAGCAAGATTTGATGAAACTAAGTTGATAATTTGAGAGTTTATAGGTTTTCAAGTATAGTTTATGTTGTAGAAAAAGATGAATTAGGGATTAAATTGAATGAAATTTAAGTTAGAATTAGTAAAAGGATTAAATTGTAAAGTAAGCTATAAGTTTTATGTTATAGGGATTAATTTGGAATAAATTATAAATTAGAGTTTTACTATGAATATTAGATAGTAAAGTTGAATATGGAAGGAATTTAAGTAGAAACAAGGTATGAATTAAGTTAAGAAAATAAGTAAACTTAATTGGGATTTAATTGCAAAATAAGCTATAAGAAAACAATTTTGGGACAACAACAGAAGAGTAACTTTGAAAAATCACCAAAAATGGTAGAAATGGAAGTAGAAGTTGAGTGAGATATGAATTTAAAGCTTATTGAGTCTATTTTCTTATGAAAGAAACATAGGAAGCAAAGCAATTCTGTATTTTGAGATATTAAGATTTTTGTGAGACTGGTTCAGAGTAATTTCGAGATCCCCTGTTCTGATTTGGAAAAATCATTAAAAATTGTACAAAAATAATTGTGGGATATAATTTATATGGTTAGATTCTTTAATGAGTCTATTTTTATAAGAAACAAGCTATAACATCATTTGAATTCTGTACAAAAAGATAATTAAATTTTAGCAAAGAGTGGTCGGAACTGTCAAACAACAGAATAGGGGTGATTTTAAAGAATATACTGTACTTATTTGCTAAATCAAAAATTTTGAAAATTTTATGGAAAGAATATATATGAGTCTAGTTTCATATAAAATTTACGGATCTTAGTTTGGAATTCTGTAACTCAAGATATAGATAATTTAGTGACAATAACTCAGGTAGACAGCCTTGAAAGAACTTATAAGTAAATAATAGAATTGTGCATAAAGAATGTGGAATGAAGAGGAAGAGTAGGAATTGAATAAAATTTAGTTATTTATTGTAATTTAATGTTGCAATTAATAATGTAAATTATTATTATTTTCGTAGCTAAAAAAGAACTCGAGGCATCGACCCACAGAGGAAAGGAGAAGGTTACCGAGGAATAATCAAGCAAATTCGGGTTTGTATTACTATAATTCAAATTATTTATTTATTCATTAAATGTTAAATTAATTTATGTATATGGTAAGTAAATTAAAAGGTAAGTGTTTTTGTTGAATTGATTGGAAATTGAGTTGAATGATGAATATGTATTGAAATTGAATTGTTTATTGATTAGAAAGTGGAAAATGTATTAAATTGAATTGTGATTAAATTGAAGGGTGTGTTTTGAATTGAAATGAGATTGAATTGAGACATGATTTGAATACCCTATTAACTAGTCGGGTTGAGTCGGATATAATTGGCATGCCATAGGATTTGGAAGAGTACGGGATTTATCGGCTTTGCGTCGTATATCAGGCACTTTATATGTCGTATTTCAGGCACCTCGTGTGTCGTATCAGGCACTTATGTGTCGTATTGTGATTAGGTATTATGTACCGTTTTAGGCACAATGTGCCGTACTGGTGTGTTTGGGTTGGAATCCGTGTATCCGCCAAAGTCCGAGTCTGTTAATAGGGGTAACTAAAGGAAATGTTAAATTGAATAAAATGAAATGGTTGAGCTATTGAAAAAAATGTGAAAATAGAACATGAATTGAAAAATGTGATTTGAATATGAGTATGAAAATGGAAAGCATGAACCATTGGTTCATGAGATGGATAATGACTCAACATGAATGTGTATTATTTCAATTGTAGAATAGCTAAAATTAAATTGTATGAATATATTGAGAATGACAAACTTATGTTTGAATTGTTTTAGTAAAATTAAAGTTATATGATTTAATGATATGATTATTATGTTTATAATTTGAATTATGGTAATACCACTGAGTATATGTATCCTCAATGTACGGTTGTTTCCATGCGCAGGTTAATAGGTGTTCAAAGTCCTGGTTCAGCATCCAAGACGAACCCGACTCCAGAACAAAACTCGGTGATGCATTCTTCTTTTGATAAAAGTGGCATGTACATAGGTGTTATTTTGGTCACTTTAAAATACTACATGACTTTTGTTGTAAAGAATGATGTTTGGTATTTTGGTGTTTAAATTAATGAAATGGTATGAAAATTTATATGATATACTTGGTATAATCGGAAAAAAAAACTAAAAAAAAAATTAATGTTATTGGTATAATTTAAATATGATTAAATATGAAATTGCATTGGTTGAATTGTTGGATTTTGGAATTGGTTATATTTGAAATGAATACGGTTTTAATTGTAGGGGGTTTTATGTGAAGATAAGCAGAAATGCTGTCAAAATTTATATAAGAAAAAATATTCTGGAATACTTAAACAAGTCCCGTTTCATTTTTTTTAATTCATGTTTTAAACTTCTAGAGTTCATTACAAGAACTTAATTATTAAATTATACTATGAATGTGTTTTTATTTGTGAATTATTGTAAGTTGTCTGATATGTACGATAATGCTTCATAACCCTGTTCCGGCGACGGTTTAGAGTTAAGGGGTGTTACATTAAACACACAGGAGTAAGCTTATGTAAGCTTAGTAAGTTCATACCTTGTAAAGTCAAACCTTACCAAACATTTTACATTAAATCGTAAACCACATTATTTACTATCATTTCCTGCCAGTCACAATCACAGTCAATAGACATCACATAATTGAGCTAATATTAACAATTATTCAATTTTTATCACTTTAGTTCACATGTCACTTACCATTTTTCGTCAAATTAGAGAACATCTTACAGATTTGAGTACGTTGCTCACTTGATGTAACAGCTTGATTTTCAATTGTGTCGGAAACAGTGATTCGGGATAACTAAATCCGACAAGTGAGATCAAAAATTTAATAAAATAATATATTAGTCAAGTGTGATTTTAGAAGATTTTTTGAATTAGTGAAATTTGTGATTTAAAATAATTTATTAGGTAAATTGGGTTGAAAATGAGGTATCGAGACTCGAATTTACAAACCAAGCCATAAATATTTTTAAAGTTAGTATTAAAGTTTAATTAGAAAATTTTAATGTTTTGATAGTTAATTAATAAAAAAGGACTAAATTATAAAATGTGCAAAAATTTGTTAAAGTGATTAAATAGCTTAAGTGTCTAATAAGGAAGGATTTAAAAGACAATTAGACCCAAAATATATGAGCTGGACTGTACGGGAAAAGAAAATAAGTAGGAAACAATGCGAACAAGGGGAAAAATTGGAAAACAAGTAAAATTAATAGTTAAAATTGAATTTTCATGAGAAATCTAGATATTTTCTTCATTTTTCTTCAGCAAAACGCCATGGGAGGTCTCCAAGAAGCTGGTTTCTCATATTTGTGGCACCATGTGAGTTTATTTCTTGCTTTTTTCTTGTAATTTATGTGTTTTTAAGACTTTTGCAATTAGGTCCAACTATCTAATTCGTTAGTTTTTGATTTTATGGGTAATCTTGGAAGTTACCATTGATGAGTGCTGGATGTTTATGATGAATTAACATGGAATTGAAGTTTTAATTTTTTTATATGATGATTTTATCAAGTAATTTCAATAGAAATTAATTTTAGGACCTAATTGTGAAAAAGTTAAGAATTAGGGTTTGGTATTAAAATTATGAATATTAATGGCTGCATGGTAGCCTAAAATAAGTAGGTAAATTTTCAATTAAGGAAAATTAGCTCAATTGATAGGGTAATTACACAGGGACTAAATTGTAAAAATTATAAAAATTGTAAAATTTAGGGTAAAAGTATAATTTTAAAAATGGAAGGGTATAAATTATAAAGTGAATTAGAAATGGAATAGATGCTAATAAATGAGTAATTTTATATTATAGATCAAGAAATCAAAGATAAACGGGGAAAAGAGAAATTAAAAGTCTAGTCCTCGAATTTCTACAAATTCTACACATAGGCCTAGGTAAGTTCGTATGATCGAAATTTAATATTTATATTGAATTGATGTATGATATTATGTATTTATTTATATTATATGTTAAAAACATGGAAAATTTATAAATATGAATGGTTAATGAAATAAATACATACGAAATTCATGAGAATAATGGTACAAGGAATATTGATTGTTATTGAATTGAATGTATGTGGAATAGTGATATTTGAATATTGGATATATTGAAACGGATAGATTTAATAAGTGATGAATTTATTGAAATTATATTGATTGAGTTGGTATATATATATATATATATATATTGATTATATTGACTGACTGAATTGAAATAAATATTGATTGTTATTAAAAAATTAATTAAATTGTATTGAATTATGAATATATTTGATTAATTGAAATGTGTATTGATTGGAAATTGAAAAGTGATTTGAAAACCCTATTAACTAGTCGGGCTAACTCAGATATAGTTGGCATGCCATAGGATTGGAAATGTTCATGGTTACTTCGACTTCGAGTCGATGAGACACTGGGTGTCATTACATTACTTCGAATAGATTCGATGAGGTACTGGGTACCAACTTACTCCAGCATGGCCGATGAGACACTAGGTGTCAACTTATTGCTTCGAATTAGGTGCCGTACTGGTGTGTTTTGGTTGGATCCGTGTATCCGTTCGAGTCGGAGTCGGGTTAATAAGGGTAAACAAATGATTTGGCCAATTGATTGATATTGAATATGGATTGGAATGGACAACGAAATGAAATATGCAATTGAAATGCATGAAATTTCATGAATCATAGATTAATGAAATGGATATTAATATTGAAATAGAATTGTGTATCTGATAAACCATAAATGTAACATATTTTAATTCCATGCTTGGCATATTTTTGGATGATTTGTAATGAAAATTAGTGAATTTGATGCTCCTAATCCCTTAAATTCATGTTTCTATACTTAGGAGAGCATTTGGGAGCAAAAGAAGCGAAAAAAGGGCCAAAATCGGAGTTTTTAGGATCTACATGGGCTGGGCACACGCCCTTGTGAGCCCGTGTCGATTTCGCACCTTACTTCCCTGTTACGCGGAAAAACCCAATTTTTTGGGTTTCTGAGCCTTCTAAAGTCTATAAATACACACTAGAAGAGGACAAAATGGAGGACGCAGAGTAGAACGAAGAAATACCTAAATACCTAGGGAGGATGAAACCTAGATGAATCTTATTATTTAATTATCTGAATTACATGATAAATACTTGTTCTTGTTCTTAATTATGTTTCCTAACCCTTACTTTAATTTTTTCAGGATATTAATTCAAGTTTAATGTGCTTATTTAGTGGAGCAAAAGTCCCTGTTTAAGAGAAGATCTAGCATAATTAAGCGGAGTTGATTGCAACCCTAGAAATAGGATGACATAAATCTGCCGGATTAGCGTCAAATCTAATAAGGGGATCCATAGATCGAGTTAATGCGACGATAGGGGTTTTAATTAGAAAGAGATTTCAATTAATCAACCTAGAGTTAGTTGTTTTCAGTCTCGAAAGAGATATTAATATAATTTAGGGATTTCTATGAATCAAGGCAAGTGAATAAATCGTTTAATTCAGAGTTAGAATAATAAGTGAAGTCTAGGTGGATTCTTCCTTGGGTATTATTGTTATTCATTGGTTTATTCGATTACTTTCTTCACTCTTTGTCACGTTCATAGTTAATTAGTTAGATAAATTTTAGATTAAAACAAATCACCTTAATTATTAGACTAAATAATAAAAAGATAGTTATTACTAGTAATTTTAGTCCTTGTGGATACGATATTCCGGATTCATCAAAGCTATACTACTATTCGATAGGTGTGCTTGCCTTTGTCGAAATATTAGTTAGTTTTGAGCCCATCAGTATCCTAATGAGAAAAGCTATTGAATAACAATTATGAGATTGAAATAGTATGATTTGAGAATTAAAAGTGTCATGAATGGTATATTTATGAAATTATATCTAAAATACTCGGTATTGATATATAATTGATATATATATATATTGAAAAGTGTCTTGGAAAATGATATTTACTTGATATATATATTGAAATTTGACATGGGAATGATATTTATTTAATATATATTGAAAAGTGACATATAAATATGTGTTTAACTTTAATATGTTGATATAAGAATACTATGTATATGATGATGAGTATTAAACCCAAGTGTGATATATCGAGAAAATAAGTTTATCAACATTCAATTTATATGTAAGATGTGTACGTACGCTAACTATTGTTGTTGCTTGATGATTAGGCAAGTGCCAAGCTATTGATTGAATAGTAGTATATTTATTTATTTGAAGCACTGAAAAGGTAAGTATTTAAGTGAAAGTAAGTTAGTGCTCATGAAAGAATGGTAACGGTTAAAATATGAAATTTCTTATAAAATGACTTATTATGTGTCCAATATGAAAAAGGCTTGGTTAAATGCACTAACTTGTAAGTATGGCTGAATAACATGCATATGAAACAAGAGTAGAAAAGTTACAGTTATATATATAAAATTTTACTAAGCTTAAGGGTATATGTCTATGAGTGATACTTTGGATTAGTTCACCTTGTGAATTAGTGAGAACAGTTTATAAGTATTATAGTAACAATAATGGGTTGTTTTTTATATGAAAAGTTTTATAATTGAAATAAATTAGTATGATTAAAGATTATACGAGCTTACTAGGCATTCATTGCTTACATGTCACACCCCTTACCCGTGTTCGGTGCCGGAATAGGGTACGAGGCATTACCAAAACATAATACATACAGTCGTACTAAACCGAGACATAAAATTTACATCCAAATTTAAAACTTTTCAATTTTCATCGCACACTCATTCAACCTAGTCATGCATCTCATAAATTGCATCATCATAAACATATAACGTGATCAATAATAGCCAACATCAATGGCCTTATACAAAATAAACTATCAAATAACATAGGCCAACATTTTAGGCCAAATCAATTATGACACATACAAAAATAACCAAGTCCCCTATACATGCCATGACCTTAAGTGTAAGTGTAACACCCCTAACCCCGAACCATCGCCGGAACAGGGTTACGAGGCATTACCGGACATATCAGACAATTTGCAAATATAATTTTTGTTTAATATAAATTTCGGCAGCATTTCTGCTTATTATTATATAAGACCCCTTGTAAATTAAATCGTATTCATTTCAATTATAACCAATTCAACCAATTCATTTCATATATTCATTTTCTATTCTAATTACCTTCTAATCAAACTCAATCAATATAATAACAACTTAAATTTATCAAACTATTAGTTAGATTAAAATAAATATACTTCTTTCATTATAATTCTTAAACTTGTAATACTAACATTTTTAACCATTTACATTCAAAACATAATAACCTTTATACACAACCTACGTACATGCCACATTATGAAAAGGAAATATACATCACCAAAAGTTTGCTGAAGTCGGGTCTGGCTTCGGATGCTGGTTCAGTATTTGACTTCTACAACCTGCGCACGGAAACAACCGTACGCTGAGTATACATATACTCAGTGGTATTACCATAATTCAAATTATAATCATAATAATCATATCATTAATTCATATAACTTTAATTTAACTAAACCAATTCAAACATAACTTTCATATAAGTTTGTCCTTCTCAATATATTCATACAATTCAATTTTAGCTATTCAACAATTGAAATAATACACAATCATGTTGAGCCACTATCCATTTCTTGAACCAATGGTTCATACTTTCTATTCTCATACTCATATTCCAATCACATTTTTCAGTTCATGTTCTATTTTCGCATTTCTTCCAATGGCTCAACCATTTCATTTTATTCAATTTAACCTTTTCCTTATTTACCCCTATTAACAGACTTGGACTTTAGCGGATACACGGATTCCAACCCAAACACACCAGTACGGCACATTGTGCCTAAAACGGTACATAGTACCTAATCAGTATACGACACATAAGTGCCTGAAACGACACACGAGGTGCCTGATACGACACACGAGGTGCCTAAAATACGACACATAAAGTGCCTGATTTACGACACATAAAGTGCCTGATCGGCAAAGCTGATAAATCCCGTACTCTTCCAAATCCTATGGCATGCCAATTATATCCGACTCAGCCCGACTAGTTAATAGGGTATTTCAGTTCTCAATTTCATTTTCATTTCCATAACAAATTCAATTTCAATATCAATTACACTTTTCCATTTCAATCCAGATACAATTCAATTTCAATACATATTCATCATTCAACTCAATTTCCATTCAATTCAATAAAAACACTTACCTTATAATTTACTTACTATATTCATAAATTAATCTTGTAACACCCCAAACCCGGCCCACAAGCCTTGACCGGATCTGGTATGTCACGGAGTAAAAAGAAGTTTGAAAGGGTTGGATGAATAGTAGAAATTTAAGGAAATTTTGTTAAGGGTATAAAACGGTGTTCGTTGAAACTCAAGTGGGGTGATTTGGTGAATCCGATTGAGTTGAAAATTTCGTGTTCACAGTGGAAATCTGAAAATATTGCTGAATTTGTAAAACAACGTTTGCTAAAACTAAGATGGTTTGGTTTGATAACCACGATGGGGTTGAAAACTTTTTCTTTTCCTTTGAAACCATTTGATCATTTAGATTTTTAGAAGTATCGGGGTTATTGATAACTTGGTAAAATTTTGCTACCCGATGGTAACATCTTTGAAAACGCGTACGAGTACAAATTTTGAAAACGATACTTTTACCAATTCGCTTAACAGTTCATAAGTTCGTTAGAAATAAGGTAAAAACTACTACTTAATCATACGAATAATAATAAAAGAATAAGCGGCCATATTACAACCCAATCGAATTTAGCAAATAGTAAACTTTAATGGTACGAAATAAGACTTCAAAACCGAAGAACAAGCATGATCACCTCGAGTCCTCTCCGGCTCCGTCTCCGCGATCGACTCACCTGAAAATGGTAGGAAAAAGGGGTGAGTCACCAAGACTCAGTGCATAGCTATAACACATGTCCCCACATATGGGCTTGGCCCATATTCACACAGTCCATACACATGAATATGTAATTATGAAGTGAGTATGCAATTATGAAACCCAACCTAGCCATCCATACTCCATTTTCTACCCCGTGTGGTACCAAACCACTGGTGGTGCCAAACCACTGGTGACTCGAAGTCACAATGTCCGTCAATACGTGTGGTGCCAAACCACTGGTGGTGCCAAACCACTGGTGACTCGAAGTCACAATAAAATGATGGGGCCAACCCATCGTGTGATACCAAATCACTGGCGTCGATCCCGTATCTCAAATGTGGGGCCAACCCACGGTGGTACTAAGCCACAGGGACGAGACGCTATGAGGTGCCAAACCTCTGGAGGTACCAAACCTCTGGTGACCGTAGTCACAATGTGTTACCAAAACACTGGTGTCCGTCGACACGAATATCACTGCCCCCTCCACTCATTTATCCCACATCATCATGCTCACATAACAAGTATCATGATCCCATATATCATGCATTTGTATATAGCATAACATTTAACAGCATGTGATGGCATACACAACATATATCATAGATCGAGTATTAGGGGACTTACCCGAAAACCAAGCTTATGCCCACAAGGCAAAGATACTACGTGATAAGTGATAAAATATCATTATACAACAATTTATACTAATAAAGTGTGTAAGAGTTTACACATCTGATCGAACGATAACCCACCTTGGGTATCCAACATCTTAGCCCTTATTTCGGCTAACATGCACAACATGTATATTTACAATAACATACATAAACCAGCAAGAGAACAGTGCGAAAACTACGCACCTGATCACGAACAACGTTATGCCCTCAAATCCGAAGCTATCTTTAAGCGATACTACGGCTATTTGCCTACGTTGTTGTTCGGATGCTGGCCCACACCCCGGTGGCCAATCTCGCACAGCCGAGACAGCTCTCCTCCTAAACTTGGGGATAGGGGCTATCCCTTGAACTCCTTGACTAGCACTTGTGTCCATCGATACACTTTAATCAGGTCAAACAATTAATCACCCAAGTCATAAATCTAAGTATCGAATCTTACTAAATATTTCTTACCAAAACAGCCTTGAATCCCGGAGGCTACTATATGCTTCTTTTGATTAACCCCTCACTAAAACCCGAGAACTGATACTAGATCTTTGAGCAGTCGAAAACCCTACATATAACATATGTTAAAACAGTTTAATCAAATATCTAGATAAGGTGGCCCTTGGCCGAATCTACATTTGACATCATCAAGGATATATTTACATGCACCTATGTCCGAATATTTCTTTTCCTTATGTAATGGTATATAACCAAACTCTTATCACAATTGCATGTATTTACCAGTCCACATAAACTATCATGCATAATACTCCCTATGCCTTATTCGGCCTTACATAAATAAACATTATTGCAATCGCCCCATCATTCACTTCATGTTCCCCAATTAACTATAACCCAACACATAATTATTTATCCAACCCAAACGTATCAACCTTTCATATCTATGGCAAACATACATTCGGCCAATACAATACTTAATCTTATACGCTATTACATTAATAAAAATTATACACCTTTATACACATTTCAACCATCCATAAACCAAGGTCCAATGTTGATTTCGGCACGTAACATAAAAAGGGTCCAAAAACGGACCTCCAAAGAAACACTTACCACTATTATTAGCTTGAAAAGATTAAGAGGAAGTAGTCACGGCACCACCTTCAATAAGGATTCGGCAATAGTGCCTAGCATGTTCGGCTAGCAACAATGAAAGGAAACCATGCAAGTACATAAGCTAGTCGAGAGCTTCCTAGCTCCTTCTAAAATCGAAGCTCGAATATTGCCCTCTCTCGGTCAAGAGCAAAAGGGAAAGAAAGAGCAAGCAAAAACCAAAACAATGGCTACCTCTCTCACTATTCCTTCCAAACCGCAGCTCAGTCTCTCTTTCTTTCTCCCATTTTCGGCTAAGACAAAAATGAAAAGGGAACCAAAACAAAGGTTTTTGGCCAAGCTTTCCTCAAACCCAAGGCCGGAATGAAGGTCTCTAAGGAGTTTTCCATTCGGCCATGCACTACAATGTTAAGAAAGGAAGAACCAAAAAATCAAAATTCGGCCATGCTTATGCAATATTCCAACCGACCATGCTATCCTCTTTTTCCCATACAATAAAAATTATTAAAACAAGAAAATACCAACCCATGTCGCATGCTCTCATTTCCATCCTTATTGAGATAAACAAATCCATTGTTTAATCCATTCTAAATAATAATAATAACAAAACTCCCCAAGCATGCTTTATTCCCACGGTTATGCTCTCTCTCTCCTTTACCAAATTTTTCTCTTATCCATTTTCAAAATCACCATGCCTAATCCTTTTTCCCATACATTAAAATACACTAAAAAGAACCAACCCATGCCGCATGCTTCCCTTCTCCAAAGCCAAGACCCATTCTACCGTTGCTCCCCATGTCATTTGAAAATAAACAAAAATTTCTTTACACCTTCCCATCACTTATTCCACCTTACACACATAATATAATAATAATAATATTACATATATATATATATATATATATATCCCGTTATTCAAAGCAATAATAAAAATAATAATAAAATAAAATAAAATAAAAAGGTTTACATCCATGCTCCTTGCAGCTTTAAACAATCAACAGGACAAAATAATAATAATAATAATAATACTAATAAAAACAATTTAAAGAATAAGAGAAGATGGAAGCCCCATGCTTCATGCGTGCATGCTGCGCATGCTGCATGCAACCACTCCACGTCCCCTTTAATTAAAAAAAAGAACAAGCCACACAATACTCCAGAGTCTCGAACCCGAGACCTGGAGGAGGCATATCCGCGCTCTAGCCACTCAGCCCTTGCGCGTTTCATGCCAACATTGCTTCAAAAATCCTTTTAAACCGTTCTTTGCTAGCTCTTTTATGGCGTAGCGCTAAAACAAAAACAACACCTCATGTGCGACCCTCAGGACTCGAACACGAGTCTTCTCAGTCGCATTGCACAAGCAAAGTCCTTAACCACTCTGCCAGTTTGAAATTCATGCTAACAAACGCATCGGAAATCCTTTTAACCCTTACCTTGCCAGTTTCCCAGGTCTGAACGCTAAAATGAAAATAAAGGGCACCACGCGCGATCCCTGGGACTCGAACACTCGACCTCGAGAGGCCCCCGTGCTGCAAGCGCCTTAACCACTCGACCAGGCGCCTTTTTATGACAAAAACCCACACCAATTAATCTTAACCCTTCCTAGCCCAGCCCTGCATAAAATCACGCCCAAAAATGCAGCTCCAGGCGCTCGAACCTGCGCCTCCGCTCCCCTCCAACTCCTATGCGCCGCACGAGAACCACCTGGACAAGCTGCTTCTTGTGCCACATTCGCGCCCCAGTTCTTTTAAGGCCTCCAACCCTGTTGCGCCATAAACCAAAAATTTAAAACCCCTTTGCTGCCGCTTGGTCTCGAACCCAAGACCCTCACAGGCGCTCCAGCCCCTTAAGCTGCGCACACAGCCACTATGCCAATGCCTCTCATGTGCCACAATTTACCCAAAAATAATCCTTAAAACCTCCTTTGGCCCGATCCCCTTTTCACCCCAAAAATCCTAAATCTTCCAAACCCTTCCCCTTTCATCCAAGCATTTCTAAAACCCCTAAAACTCATCCAAGCACTCCCAAAAACCTACTAACACCTGATTTAAACCCAATACGCACAGCCCCCTAAACCAGGGTGTTACAAATCTAACATTTAATGAATAAATAAATAGTTTGAATTATAGTAATACAAACCCGAATTTGCTTGATTATTCCTCAGTAACCTTCTCCTTTCCTTTGTGGGTTGATGCCTCGAGTTCCTTTTTAGCTACGAAAATAATAATAATTTAAATTATTAATTACAGCATTAAATTACAATAAATAATTGAATTTTATTCAATTTCTACTCTTCCTCTTCATTCTACATCCTTTATACACAATTCTATTATTTACTTATAAGTTCTTTCAAAACTGTCTACCTGAGTCATTATCACTAAATTATCTATATCTTGAGTTACAGAATTCCAAATTAAGATCCGTAAATTTTCTATGAAACTAGACTCACATATCTTCTTTTCATAAAATTTTCAGAATTTTTGGTTTAGCCAATTAGTACAGTTTATTCTTTAAATTCACCCCTGTTCTGCTGTCTGGCAGTTCCTACCCTTCTTCACTAAAAATTAGTTATCTTTTTATAAAGAATTCAAATGATGTTATGGTTTATTTCTTCTAAAACTATACTCATTAAGGAATCTAACCATATAAATTATGTTCCCAAATTATTTTTATACAATTTTTAATGATTTTTCCAAGTCAGAACAGAGGATCTCGAAATCACCCTGAACTAGTTTCACTAAAATTTAAATATCTCATAATACAGAACTTATTTGCTTTCTCTGTTTCTTTCATATGAAAATAGACTCAATAAGCTTTAATTTCATATCTCATCAACTTCTAATTTCACTTCTACGATTTTTGGTGAATTTTCAAAGTTGCTCTACTGCTGCTGTCCCCAAACTGTTTTCTTATAACTTATTTTGCAATTAACTCCTAATTAAGTTTACTTATTTCTTAACTTAATTCATGCTTTGATTCTACTTAAATTCCTTCCATATTCAACTTGATTATATAATTTCATAATAAAACCCTAATTCATAATTTCTTCCAAATTAATCCCTATAGTAGAAAACTTATAGCTTACTTTACAATTTAATCCTTTTACTAATTCTAACTTAAATTTTATTCAATTTAGTCTCTAATTCATCTTTTTCTTCAACATCAACTATACTTGAAAACCAATAAACTCTCAAAATATCAACTTAGTTTCATCAAAATCTTGCTTTAAAGCTTCTAAAACATCAAAATTAAGAGAATAGAACTTGATTGACTTACCTAATTAAACTTCAAGCTTTAAAACCTCAATTTTCCCTTTTCTTTTTCTTTCTTTCTTTCTTTTCCCCTGTTTCGAAAACTTCTCTGTTCTTTTCTGTTCTTCTTTTGTTTCTTTTTATACTATTTACTTTATTATATAATATACTATTATATTAATATAATTATTTAATAATAATAATAATATATTTTTAACACATAAAATCTCAGATTTTTTTAAGCTTATGCCGCCTCAAGTATACTAAATGGTCTATTTGCCATTTTAGTCCTTTTTATTTTCTTTTAATCTACAATTAGACTTTTACTCCTTATTCAATTTGATCCTTTTTCCCAATTACTTTAAATTAAGCTAAATTCACTAAATAAAAATCTAATTAAACACACTATTAGACTCATAATTACTCCTAATAATTATTTACTAACTCGGTTTACTAAGACGGAGGCCCGATAACACATTTCTCTTTTTTTTTCTTTTTTTTTCTGGTGCCCACGGATTTTGGGTCGTTACAGTAAGAATAATTAATACCCAATTTGTCAGTTTGATAGCGTGATAGGTTCTTTGGCGACTTCCAACCCGAGCTAACATGAGGACATTACAAACACAGAAAATAAACGGAGTAAGCTATATAACTTAATAAGTTGGTATGTAAATAATAAGCAATTAATTAACATGATTTTACCAATTCTCACAATATATTTTCAAGATAATACGATCATAATTGCACATAGTTCCACTATTTACTCATGTTCATCTCAAGCTGTTTACTCTAGTCATAGTCACTAAATTATTTATATCTAGAGTTACAGAACTCCAAATTAAGATCCACTAATTTTACCTGAAACTAGACTTACATATCTTCTTACCATAAAATTTTCAGAATTTTTGGTTCAACCAATAAATACAGTTTATTCTTTAAAGTCTCCCCAATTTTGCTGTCCAATAGTTTCGACCCCTCTTCACTAAAAATTAATTATCTCATTTTACAGAACTCAAATGATGTTTCTATTTGTTTCTCTTGAAAATAGACTCATTAAGAAATTCAAGCATATAAATTTTATCCCATGATTATTTTTGTAAAATTTTTAACAATTTTCCAGAATCAAAACAAGGGATTCCAATTCATTCACATCTTTAATAATATTTCGTCACATATTGATCTCCTTCTTTAGGAGTTTCACATACATACCTGTGTCAATTCACAACATACCCACATGTTTTCACACTTTGCTATTTAGTTGAACTACCCGTTGGGCCATGTGGAATGCTAAAGGATACTCGGAAGTCTTACAAATAGTGCCACACTTACATGTAGCCAAAGCTACCACTTATATGTAGCTGAAGCTACCATTGATATGTAGTCGAAGCCACCACTTATCACATATCACATAGGAGCTCACTCTCGAGCTATTCACATTCACGGGGTCAACTCACACAAACGTAACTACTCAGTGCTGCTAACACAAGCTGTCAGGTATCCGCAACACATGCCGGATTACCCAACCACTGGTAGAACTTATAAGACCAGCACTCGTTTCACATAGTCACAAATATCGGGTCTGCTCACACAAGCTGTCGGTCATGACGAAACTACACGGTGTTGCTCACACAAGCTGTCGAGTATCTGTAACACATGCCGGATAACTCAGCCATCGGAAGAACGTACGGACTAGCACCCGAATCACTTATTTAACTTAGTACAATGCCATGAACTTATTTCACTTAGCACAATGCCATGGTTTAACCATGGTCTTTTACCGTCAATTCATATTTCACTATGCAACGATCATGATCGATCCTGCATTTTACTCAATTCGAACATTTACTGAAATTTCCAAAATTTAATCAAATATATGATAATGGTGCTTAATTAACACAAATCAATAACATTTATCAACATACGAACTTACCTCAATACCAAAATGGTAAAAAGGGACCTAACCGTCAATTTCTCGTTTTTCCCTTGTTCTAAGTCTGAACCTCGTTTTCTTTGATCTATAATATCACATTTAGCATACTTATTAGTCACATTATTCATTATGACCCAAAAATATACTATGTCAAAATTATGTTTTTGCCTCTAAACTTTTCCATATTTACACTTTTGCCTTTAGGCTCGTAAAATAATTTTTATTCAATTTCCTTGTATCTTAGGCCTAGCGAACCATTTTCGTAACTATAGCAATCCACAATTTCCATTTATTCACACACTTACACACGTTTTACAACTTTTTACAAACTAGTCCTTTTTGACAATTTCACCGAAAATCACTTAGTAAAAGTCATTTCTCACACATTAAACATGTATAATCTACCATTAAACATTAAAATATACAAATTTATAACATGGGTCAAACCCTAAACCTTCATCATATCTCAAATAAATGGTAGAAATAGATAGATCTTGTTACGAGGATTTCAAAAACGTAAAAATCATTAAAAACGGGGCTAGAACGAACTTACAATCGAGCTTGGAAGCTTGAAAAACCCTAGCCATGGTTTCTCCATGCAAATTTCGGCCAAGGGGTTGAATTTGGACAAAATTGGCTTTTAATTTTGTTTTTAATTCATTTTAATAACTAAATGACCAAAATGCCCTTAATAAAAAAACTTTGAAAACATGCCTAACAATGTCCATTTTTGTCCACCAACTTAACCAATGGTCTAATTACCATATAAGTACCTCCAATTTAAAATTTCATAACAATTGGGCACTTCTAGCAAGTAGAGCTCAACTTTTGTACTTTTTATAATTTAATCCTTTTGACTAAATTAAGTGCCCAAACGTCAAACTTTTCGAACAAAATTTTCAAAAAATCATTTTGTAAAATTTTAGACCATAAAAATATAAAAAAAGTAAGATTTTTCTCGTCGAATTTGTGGCCCCGAAACCACTGTTTCGACTAAGCCCAAAATCAAGCTGTTACATTACATGTTTGTTTTATTTATCTATCTTACAGATCATCGGAAGTTCAACGGGTTGGAAGCTTATCGAAGCCATATCACATTATCCATTGGTTCTATCGGTAATTTTGGATGACTTGATTCTGGTTATAATGGCATGTATATGCTATTTTGATTAAATGTTAGTCTATAGGTGTTATGTAGATATTAGTCATTTATTTTGTTTGCATTTTGGTATTGTGGTATTTGCATGATTTGCCCTATAATGTTGATGTGATTGAATGATTAGAGGTAAAATAGTAGTTGAATATGCATAATAGGTGCCTAAAAGTATAATGAGTATGTATGTCTAAATAAAAGTTAATACAAAGAATTAATCATGAAAGAGTAAAATTAGCATTAAAATAGTTTCTAGACAGCAGCAATAGTTCAACTTTTAAAAATCACAAAAAATTGTGAAAATTGAATTAGAGGTTTAATAAAACTTTAAATTAAATTTTATTGAGTCTAGTTTTTCATAGAAGAAACGGTGTAAGCAACGAAATTGTAAATTATGAGATATAATAAATTTTGTGAGACAATGTCAGAATGATTTCGCGTTCCCCTTTTTTGAATTTGGAAAATAATAAAAAAATTTAAAAAAAAATTAGAGGTTCAAATTTATATTTTTAAATTTTTAATGAGTCTATTTTTAATAGAAACAAACATAACATCATCCAAATCTCGTACTAAGAGATAATTAATTTTTAGTGAAGAAAGGTCGAAGCTTCCAAACAGCAGAATAAGGATATATTTGAAGATTTTACTGTACTTATTGGCTAAATTATAAATTCTGAAATTTTTATGGTAGAAAGATATTTGAGTCTAGTTTCAAAAACATTAAGCGAATCTTAATTTAGAATTTTGTAGCTCTAGACATAAATAATTTAGTGACTACGACTCAAGTGGACAGCTTTGATATGAACATAAGTAAATAGTGAAATTATATGTAATTTTTCTATAAACTCCGGTAACATCCTGTAACCCTATTTCGACGACAGATGTGGGTTAGGGGTGTTACACTTGATACCACATTTCACTTTGATCTAGCACACTTTCTATCATGGCCTTGCCATGGTTGCACACTTTTTCACTTTGTCATAGCATAGCTATGGTCTTGCACTTACATACACTTATGTAATTGCCATGATTTAATCATGGTCTTACGTTCACTTTCACGGTGCCATAACTCAGTTATGGTCTTTCACACTATGCCATAGCTATACTATGGTCTTACATTTCACACTTTGCCATGATTTAACGATTGTCTTATCCATCAATTCCTCACTGATCACTGATTGAACGTACATACTCAATCCTACGTATCCCTTAATTTGAACTTTGCTTTGATTTCATATTAGTGCATAAATCAGAATTCCATAGCATATGTAACACCCCTTAACCCCAAACCGTCGCCGGAATAAGGTTACGAGGCATTACCAGACATATCAGACTACTCACAAATAATTCATAAATAAAATAACATTCATAGTATAATTATTAAATAAGTCCCTATAATAGATTTTCAAAACCCAAAACATTTATTAAAAGTAGAACGGGACTTGTTCGAATATTCCAATTTTTTTTTACAAAAATTTCGACAGCATTTCTACTTATTTTTACCTAAAACCCCCTGCAAATTCAAACCAAACAACCAATACCAAATCTCAACCAAAGAATTTATATCTTAATCACTACTAGAACATGCTTAATCCGTTGATTTATTACTTAAATTTTAAAGTGTTAACATATAAGGAACTATTTTATGTCTTTCATTTCATTTCAAAATTTAATACCAACTTTACTAATTTATAATTTTAAACTTGCATATCATCCAAAATTTCATAATTATCTAATTACAACAAAATCATTTAACCTATATATATATATATATATATATATATATATATATATATATATCCATACATGATTCATGTACAATCACCTAGTACATGCCACTAAAACAAAAAGAAGAAATACATCACCAAAATTTTCTTGTTGGAGTCGGGAACGTTCTGGATGCTGAACCGGATCTGTAACTTTAATGACCTGCGCACGGAAACAACCGTACGCTGAGTATTTCATACTCAGTGGTATTACTAAAAACCAAACTATTTAACATTAATAAATTACAAACATCAACCATAAGTTTTATAAATCATTAAAACTAATTATACATAATTATAAATCACTTCATAAATCTTAAATTCATATTTCATTTTTTTTTCACATACTAATTCAATTCATAATTTAACTCATACATTCTTTCACATACCTTTCAATAGAGCCAAACCAATCAATCTCATTTTCAAAGTTTCATTTCAATTATTTACCCTATTAACAAGGCTCAGACTCTGACAGATACGCGGATCCCACCCAAACACACCAGAATATCCAACCCAATTACACCCGTAATAATATAAATCCTCCATAACACACCAGTATAATATAACCTCCCAAACACACCAATAAGGCATTAAATGCCTCTTCGGATAAACCGAAGCATATAATAACAGAATCATCTTCTCGGCCGAGCTACAAATCTCCTCATCACATCACAAATCCAATGGCATGCCATTTGTATCAAATCTAGTCTGACAAGTTAATAGGGTATTCAAATCATTTTTCAATTCAATTTTTAATTCAATTCAAAACACACATTTCATTTTAATACATTTTCCACTTTCTAATTACTAAACAATTTAAATACTCAAACATATTCACACTTCATCTCAGTTTCATTCATGTCAATAATAATACTTACCTTATAATTTACTTACCATACATATGAATTTAAATATAACATTAACTAAATAGTAGTTTGAATTATAGTAATACAAACCCGAAATACGAGTTTACTCCTCCACGATTTTTTCTTTTCCCTTGGATGCCGATGCCTCGTTTTCCTTGTTAGCTACGAAAATAATAATAACAATTTAAATTATTAATTACAACATTAAATTACAACAAATAATTGAATTTTATTCAATTCCTACTCTTTCTCTTCATTCCACATTCTTTATACACAATTCTATTATTTACTTATAAGTTCTTTCAAAGTTGTCTACCTGAGTCATTGTCACTTAATTATCTATATCTTGAGTTACAGAATTCCAAATTAATATTCGTAAATTGTATATGAAACTAGACTCATATATCTTCTTGCCATAAAATTTTCAGAATTTTTGATTTAGCAAATAAGTATAGTTTATTCTTTGAAATCACCCCTGTTCTGTTGTCTGACAGTTTCGACCACTCTTTGCTAAAATTTAATTATCATTTTGTACATAATTCAAATGATGTTCTAGTTTGTTTCTTCTAAAAATAGACTCAATAAAGAATCTAATCATATAAATTATGTCCCACAATTATTTTTTTATAAGTTTTAATGATTTTTCCAAGTCAAAACAGGGGATCTCGAAATCACTCTGAACTAGTCTCACAAAAATCTAAATATCTCAAAATACAGAATTCCTTTGCTTTCTCTGTTTCTTTCATATGAAAATAGACTCAATAAGATTTAATTTCATATCTCAATTAACTTCTACTATCATTTCTACCATTTTTGGTGATTTTTCAAAGTTACTCTTCTGCTGCTGTCCCAAAACTGTTTTCTTATAGCTTATTTTGCAATTAAATCCTAATTAAGTTTACTTATTTTCTTAACTTAATTCATGCTTTGTTTCTACTTAAATTCCTTCCATATTCAACTTGACTACCTAATATTCATAATAAAATCCTAATTTATAATTTCTTCCAAATTAATCACTGTAATACAAAGCTTATAACTTACTTTACAATTTAATCCTTTTACTAATTCTAACTTAAATTTCATTCAATTTAATCTCTAATTCATCTTTTCTTCAACATCAACTATACTTGAAAACCTATAAACTCTGTAACATCCTGAATTTTTGGGCCTATACGTTTAATAAGTAGGATATGTTTAATGTGTTAATTTAAGTGTTAGGGGTCCAAATTGGGCTCAGGCTTAGGTAGAGGCCTTGATTAAAATTTTCTGTTTGGGCATTTAAGGGTTTAAAAGGTAGTATCTACGTTTAAAATACCAAAGTGGGCTTGTGGCCCAATCTTAGGAGGTGACGCCACAAAGGGAGTAAGGGGCCCAAATTTAAGTTTCATGGAGCTCAATTCTTTTAATTGAAGTTAGCTAAATTTTGAGCATTAGGATTAGGTGGAGTGGATGGCAACAAGGCTAAAATTTAGGGGTTTTAATATTTAAAATATGTGGATAATAAGCAGATAAAGGCTATTATTTAGGAATTTATTTTATGAGGATAATAAGCAGATAAAGGCTAAAATTTAGGGATTTTAATGTTTAAAATATGTGGATAATATGCTGATAAAGGAGGGAGGAGTTAGAGATAATTAAGTCTCTTTTAGATGAGCTAGTAGATTAAGATAAAGGAGAAAAGATAGGATTTATCTGCAAGGTTAGGTAAGTGCCGAAATTTCTATAAATAGGGGGAATATCTCTTCAATTTCGGCATTTGGGGTTTTTCTCTCATTCTTTTCTCTTCTTCTCTGAGTAAAAGCCGAAAACTTCTAAAGTTCCATCTTCTTCTTCATTCTCTGCAAAAGCCAAAATCTCTAAGCCTATTCCCTCATCTTCACTTTGATTCAAAAGCCAAAACTACACCTATTCTTCTCCTTAATATTCATTGGCCGAATCTCCCTTAGCCATCTTTTCAATTTTTAGTTCTTTCAAAAGCCGAAAGCGCGATAGATCATCTTTCCGGGATTTTTCCTAGAAGTCGAAACTCATAGATCTCTAAGTTATAGAATCATGTTACATTCAGGATTTCAAGGTAAGAGGATTTGTTTATTCATATATATAAAATCTGGTAGAATACTAACTATGGCCGAATATAGGAGAGGCCTATTTTCACATCTTTCCGACTTTTTGAAGCAAAGCGTAGATCAGTTTAGTAAGGGTATCTACATTAATCAGGTGTGTAATACTTCCCCACCCTTTAAATCTGTGTGACTAATATATGTTCATAAGTTTATATGTTATGATAAATGCCGAAATCTCGACTTAATGTGGGAAGCCCAAAAAGGGTAACGCAAATCGTCAGTCAGTGAATAACCTGATTAAATGTTATAAGTAATTTGCTTGTATATGATTGCATGGGTTGGGTTGATGAAAGGAGGAAGTTATACGTTATATGTGTAGCGGTTTATACCGTGATCTGTTATATGTTGTAGCGGCTAATGCCGTGATCTGTTATAAGGGCTTCAGCCATAATCTGTTAATGAGCAGCATGACTGCCATCTTGGCGTGTAGCGGTGTGGGTTGATTGTAGAAATCCCCAATGGTGTGAACGGCTGGTACGGGGGCGTGTAGCGGATGGAAACCTAGGATTTGGGTTGAGCTTGCATATTAATTTTTATTATGTATATTAAACTGTTTATTTTGTTTTATGGGGCTAAGGCCCACATTTAATGGTGCATGAGGGTTGGACATTGAGTCTCGCGACTCAACCAATTAATTAATATTTCAGGTAGCACTTAGTGCATTGGACCGGGCTGGAGAGGAGCGCAAGGTGGCCATGCAAAAGAACATCTGGATCCAACAAAAAGACTCAAGTTATTATTTTATATTTTTAATTAATGGATTTTAAATCTCGTTGTAATAAGGCCATGGGCCACTAGTTTATATTTTGTTTTATTTTGGGCTTTAATTACTTTTAGTGATTTAAATTCTTATTGAACTAATGCATGTATTTAAATTTGGGTTTTTAATTCATAAAGGCATATTTTATTTAAACTATCAACTATTTATTTTTTTTGAATAAAAGGATAAACTTTAGAAAAATATTTTCTGAAAATACGACATGTTTTCCAAAATTTTTTTAGTGACATACCAGATCCGGTCGTGGTGTTTGGGCCGGGTTTGGGGTGTTACAAACTCTCAAAATATCAGCTTAGTTTCATTAAAATCTTGCATTAAAGCTTCTAAAACATCAATATTAAAATAATAGGACTTGATTGACTTACCTTTTAAAGCTTAAAACCTTGAATCTTTAGTTTTTCCTTTTTCCTTCTTTTTCTTCTTTCTTTCCTGCTTGTTTCGAAATGCTCTCTGTTCTTTTTCTGTTTCTTTGTTTTGTTTCTTTCCTTGTTTCTTTTATTTTAACTTATAACAATAGTAATATATTATAATTTAATATAATAAAACAATAAAAATCTTAGATTTTTATCATCATTTGCCGCCTCAACTTATGCTAAATGGCTTAATTGCCATTTTAACCATTTTACTTTCTTTCAATCTATAATTAAACTTTCACTCTTTATTCAATTTGATCCTTTTTCCTAATTGCTTTAAATTAAGCTAAATTCACTAAATAAAAATCTAATTAAACACACTATTAGACTCATAATTACTCCTAATAATTATTTACTAACTCGATTTACTAAGACAGATGTCCGATAACACGCTTTTTTCGGTGCACACGGATTTTGAGTCGTTACAGCATACATATGAAATAAGTCATTATGACATTTTTAAATTAACAAA
The DNA here is from genome assembly GCA_005393395.2 of Gossypium australe. Classification (NCBI taxonomy): domain Eukaryota; kingdom Viridiplantae; phylum Streptophyta; class Magnoliopsida; order Malvales; family Malvaceae; genus Gossypium; species Gossypium australe. Next base: position 11,923,752 of record CM016624.1, on the reverse strand, counting down.
TAATCCTACAAGTTCAACCATATGAACTTACCTAGGCCAATTTGTAGAAGTTGTAAAATTTAGGGACTAGTCTGAAATTTTCTTTTTTGCGTTTATCTTCAGATTCCCAATTTATAATATAAATTTTTCCATTCATTAGCATCTAATTCAATACTAATTCACTTCACAATTTATACCCTTCAATTTTTAAAATTACACATTTACCCCAAAGTTCACAATTTTTACAATTCAATCCCTAAACGATTCACCCATCAATTGAACTAATTTTTATCAATTAACACTTTATGTCATCATTCTAAGTTACTACACAACCTTTAAAAATTAGAATTTCAGCACCAAACCTTAATTCACAATTTTTTCATAATTAGGTCCTAAAAATCATTTTCTACTAAAATCACTTAATAAAATAATCATTTAATGAAATTAAAGCTTCAAATCCATATAAATTCATCATAAACATACAACACTCATTCATGGTAACTTTAAAAGTCACCCATAAAATAAAAAAACTAATGAATTAGATAGTTGGACCTAATTGCAAGAGTCTTAAAAACACAAAAATTAGAAGAAAATGGCAAGAAATAAACTTACATGGAGAAAAATTATGAAAAACCAGCTTGGAGGAACTCTTCTATGGCGTTTTTGGCTGCCAATTTTAAAGAAATGTCTAGATTTCTCTTTTAGTTGATATTTTATTTACTTTACTTTGTAAAATTTCCAATTTTATCCCTATTTCACCAAATTTCAGATTTTTTTCTTGCTAATGCCGTCTCAGCCACATCCTTTAGGCTAATTTTCTCTTTTAATCCTCCCTTAATTATCATTTATACTATTTAATCACAATTTAACAAACTTTGGACCTTTTTCAGTTTAGTTCTTTTTAATTAATTAACTATCAAAGTGTTAAAATTTCTTAACGAAACTTTAGTACTAACTCAATGACACTCCATACCTCATTTTTGACCCAATTTCCTAATAATTTCTTTTTAAATCACAAAATTCACTAATTCAAAAATATTTTTAATATCACACTTGATTCATTTATTTTAATTTATTAAAATTTTAACTCACTCCTCGGGTTTAGTGATCTCGAATCACTGTTTCCGACACCACTGAAAATTAGGCTGTTACAGATGAATTTGGAAAACCCTTTTTAAGCAACAGCTTACTCTTTTCTTCTTTGTTTTGTACGTATTGGGGGGGGGGGGGTGTTGTTGATAGTTTGTTGTAGGGATTTTTGTGTTTGATAGTTGTTGAGTACTCAGCCTCTAAATTTGAGTGCAGAAAGTGCGGGTACACTAAACAACAACTGCACCAAATGTTTTTTTTTTTTCTTCCGAGTCATAAAAAGTAGCAGAAACCAGTACGCTAACTCAAAGATCTTTGTGACGATTTTTCTTGAGTTTAGACCTACCATGCTAGACAGTTCCACTAGATTAACCAATCACTCATATTTGCTGACGTGAACTTCCGACACGTACTCTGAGAGAACTCGTGATTAGCTCTTTCCCTTTGTTGTCCCTATTGTTGAATTAAACTACTGCAAACCTGGTTCCTCTCAATTGGTTTATTACTAAATTAAATGGGTCAGCCTGGAATACACTTTTAGTTCATTTGGATAAGGACTGTGAATCATCCCCACCCTCTGCTTCATGTGTGTTAAACCCTCACTTGTTTGTACTACCAGGAATGAAATTGGCATTCTCCACTACATGATAAAATGATATTATCTTCACATTAGTTAAATTTTAGGCTGAATGCTTCACACCCTAATATTTGATTTCTTATCCTCAGTTTGTAGACTTCAAATTTTGATGTTGTAACAGCAACACTATAATGGTTCTATGAAAATGCTTTTAAACTAAGGGTGAAAGTGATTTATAAATCTTGCACTTGGTTCTGCAGCTGGTATTATTCTCAAGGTAGCATTGCTTTGTAGATTATTGGTGACGACTGTCGAATCAATTTGTCCAATATGTTCCTACAGCCATCGCTAAACTAAAACAATGAACTTCCAGGTTGATGTGTTTCCTCTGCTTTCAGCAGGACAGTATGCAGGATGTTGTTGCATGATGGTTCGGAGTAGTAGATACTGAAAGCCATTAAGGTCCCTTTGTCACCAACAATCATTGCACGAACACAGCAATGATCACTGAAACCGATTACCATACCTCCAGATTTGCCCCACTTTTGACCCCAATTACGAGGGAATACCAGGAGGCCAGTGTTCTATGGTCCAATCCTCTTGAAACCTCATAATGGAACCGTTTTTATGCTAAAGAAGTATATCTCTTTGGTTCAATGGAAAAGAGATAGACCTCCACTATTTTGAGGTAAGCTGAGTATGGTCACAGAAGCCATGTCTCATTCGGGTGAAAAATGTCGAGGGGTTTCGGTTTGAATCGGTTTTGCATATGAATTATGTTGAATCTCAAATTATTATTATTATCATTATCAAAAGAGAAGTGTCCTTATTTTAGTAGTACTGTTGTTATCACAACAATCAAGAATACATTAAGTTCAAGTAACATGAATAATTTGCTGAATACATTCTGTTGTCTGCTTCACTACAAGCAACGGTTGGCATGGCCGATATGGGAATTGACAAGCATCCCCAAATGTTAATCCGCACATGGAATCTTTTATTCAAACTGTATTTTGCATGTAAATCATCATTTCTTTGAGCTAAGCTTGAATGAAATAAACTGCAAATTAGGATAAATCTCCAAACGGGAAACGATGCCCCTTGCATATATGAAGTAGGCATACACATCAAAGCTTGCAGATAAGCTTCAAGCATCCATGATGTTTTTCATGAGCTCTTGCGGGCCATTCACAATGGTATATCATATGTACATTGAAGTAGAGGAAGAAGCTTAAAAAGGAACCTAAAGCATTTTTGTTTAGATATCTGGTAATGTCTCAGACCCGAACTCGTTTATCGTCTCCAATGCGATACATATATTGTCTGCAATGTATAAAAAGTTGCTAATGGATGGTTAAAATACTACGAAGGCTCTTATATTAGGAGTCAAATTATAATTTACCCCTCTACTAAAAAATAGGTAAATTAGTCTTTATATATTAGATCAAAGAGCAAATTAGTCTTTCGATTAAAAAATCCATTCATTTATCCTGTTAAAAATTAGTTTTTGTACGTCAACTATACTTGTTTTTAATAATATAAATAAATGGAATTTTTAACAAAAATAATTAATTTACTCTTTAATCTAATTACAAGAATTTTATTTACCAGTTGATTTATAATTAAGCTTTGAACAGAAAAGTTTTAACACAGAATAATCTAGATTAGAGTATAGGTGTAAAGTTACCTACATTATCACTTGATTGAGTTCCAACTGATCCTGATCCTGCAGTTAGAGGTATATTTGCCTAACAAAATTCAACCAACATTCAGTTGCTATGGAGATGTTTTGGGCAATGCACGTGTTTTCTTTAATTATTTATTTGCTACTATTTAGGTCATTAAAGATTCTGACAGCCACATCCAGTACTCTGTGTGCATATTACTATATTAGTTAATGTAATGCACCCCTTAGAAATTACCAACAATTTATTTTTCTCTCAGCACTGTGGCTCTGCTGCATTCTGCAAGCGTTGGTTGAAATAGTTTGGTCAGTGTTGAACAGTTTTCAGATGCATCAGTCCGAATCTCATCATCAAATATTTCACCTTGTTTGGCACCCAAGAGTGCTGTTAGTTGGGCTTTTTCTCTGGAATTTTCAACGCCTTTCTTCTTATTATTTCACATGTGCTAGAGCCTCCAAATATCAAATTACATTTTTCTTCACTAATTTGAGTACATAATAGGGAGTGGAACATGTAACACAAGATCCCAACATTTGTTTAATGCCAACATACAACAATCCAATTCTGATTATATCTTCTAGCTTAAATTTGAATTTTCGTTGTACCAAATCAAGAGAGCTCGATTAATCTCAACAAGACAAAAGTAATTAAAGCCAGATGAATATCCAATGGATATTAGTTACTAATTATTTTGTAATGTTGAAATACTAGTAGCATATGGGTAGTGTCAGTTATCTAAGGTTGGATATATGTGGCCAAGGGGTAAAAGTTGATGAACTTTCAAAGACTTGCTGAATATATATATATATATATATATACACATGAGATTGTTGAAGTAATGCTCAAAATCTCAAAAAGTTGATCTTTCAAATAATAAGAAAAAGGCACTATGGATATTCGCAAAAGTTGCCCCAAAAACTCACTCAATAAAAAGTAAAAACACCTCCCCGCCTCACACTGCTTCTTCATCTCAACTCAAAACATTTACGGTATACCTTTAAAACAAACAGAAACAACGGTGAAGTTAGAAATCTTTTAAGGGGAGTTGAAATTAAATTATAATTTTTATTATTTTAATATCTTATATATTTATAATTTTTAAAGAATTAAATTAATATTTTATTCTTTTTAAGTTTAAAAATATAATTTTATATTTATTAATTTAAAATCTTAAAATATCTAAATTAAAAAATTTTTATTTTAGGGGCCTAGGTGTGTAATGGCCTAAAATCAAGGTTATCGGAACAATGGTTTCGCAACCATAAATCCGATTTAAAGAGAAATTTATTTCAATATATTTGCATGAATATTTATATGATAGGAAATATTTTTATAAATATCTATAAAATGTTAGTAATGTGGTACTAAACTTTCGTTAGAAAATTTTAACGTCTGGGTAGGTAATTAAATGAAAAAGACTAAATTGAAAAAGGTGTAAAAGTTTAATTATAGATTAAAAGAAAGTATAAAGGACCAAAATGGCAATTAAGCCATTTTGTCTAGTTGAGGCGGTTTATTGTGAAGAAAATCTGAGATTTTTTTATGTTTAATATATATTATTATATTATATTGTTATTATATATATATAAAGAGAAAGTAAAAGAAAGAACAGCAAAGAAACAGAGAGTTAAGACGAAACAGAGAAAGAAAAAGAGAAAAGAAAGAAGAAAAAGGAAAAATAGAAAGTTTGAAGCTTGGAGTTTAATTTGGTAAGTTAATTTAGCCATTTTCTTTTAATTTTGATGCTTTATAAGTTTTAGAACAAAGTTTTGATGAATTTAAGTTGAAGTTTTTGAAGTTTTAGAGTTTTTTGAATATAGCATATGATGAATAAAATGATGAATTAGTGGTTTAATTGAAAGAATTTGAAGTTAGAATTGGATAAAGGACTTAATTGCAAAACAAGCTATAAGAAAACAGTTTTGGGACAGCAACAGTAGAGTAAGTTTGAAAATTCACCAAAAATCGTAAAAGTAGAATTAGAAGTTGAGTGTGATATGAAATTAAAGCTTATTGAGTCTATTTGCATATGAAAGAAACAGGGATATATTTTGAGATATTTGGATTTTTGTAAGACTGGTTCAGAATAAATTCGGGTTCATCTGTTTTGACTTTAGAAAATCATTAAAAATTGAAGAAAAATAATTAGGGGCTTAAATTTATATATTTGAAATCCTGAATGAATCTATTTTCAATAAAAATAAACGAGAACATCATCCGAATTCTGTATGAGGAGATAATTAATATTTAGTGAAGAAGGGTCAAAACTGCTAGATAGCAGAACAGGGGTGATTTTAAAGAATAAACTGTACTTATTGGCTACATCAAAAATTCTGAAACTTTTATGGGAAGAAGATATGTGAGTCTAGTTTCTGGGAAAAATAACGGTTCTTCATTTGGAGTTCTGTAGTTCGAGAAATAAATAATTTAGTGACTATGACTTAAGAAGACAGATTTGAACAAACTAAAAATAATAATAGAATTATAAGAAATGCTACATGTGAACATGAAATGTATTGAATTGATGATTGAATTTATTTATTTAGGTCCAGAAAACTCAAATACGAAGCTAGATCGAGGAAAGGAAAAAGTCCCGGATTAGTGGATTTTGTAAACGAACTAGTATCGAGGTAAGTTCATGTAACTTGAATTACTTTCTTAAATGCTTGAAATGTATGTTATTGATGTGAATATAATTTGAATGTTCATTGTATGAAAATTGATGATACATTGGTATATTTGATAAAAAGGGAAAGAAATCCCGGTTGAATGAATGGAAAATTCGATGGATCTCTGAAAATAAATTAACGGTAAAAAGGATCTAGCCCGGACGGGTGATCCTATCCTGATATAGCCCTCCCGAAGAATATGTGGAAAATGGATTTAGCCCGGACGGGTAATCCGAATTAGGGTCTGAATTTAGCCTGGACTGGTAATTCAGATCCAAGCTCATTAGAGTAATTGTCGTTGCAGGGGATTTAGCCTGGACTGGTAATCCCGACAATACTCTATGAGTTTATATTACAGGGGATTTAGCCTGGACTGGTAATCCCGCTGTAAGGATGAGGTTCGCGGGAGTGTGCTCTCTGAAATGGAAATGTGCGCACATGAATATGAATTGACGGACCCGAATTTGTACACTAAAGTGTATCTCTGAAAATCCATCGAAATTCCGAGTAATTCAACGTGATAAATATAAAAAGAAATATTAAAGAAATGGAAATCATGGTATTGATGAGCTCATCAATCATAATATATATTATTGATATATGAAAATTATTGGACTGACTTGAATGTTGAGTTTGTAAATGTTAGGGTAATAATGCATTGAATGGGTATATGAATGTTTATTGCTTGTATTGTAAATATTAGGTAAGTATAATTCTTGTTACATGGGCTTATTAAGCACAAAGTGCTTACCCTATTTCCTTTTTTCCTGTTTTGTAGTGTTAAGAGCTCGGAGGTCGGATCGGTGGGAGACTCATCACACTATCAACCCCAATATTTCGGTATTTAAAGAAACTTTAGTTTGGAAATGAATGGCATGTATAAGCTAATAAAATAAATATTAATATGAAATGAATGTAAGGTCAGCCATTGATATGGCTTATGTGTTAAAGTTATCTTATAAATATGCATGGATTATTTTGAAAATGTGTTGAATTAGAATGGTCCCAATTCAAAATTTGCAGGGGAGGCTAGATAATTATAAAGGGGTTATATAAAAAAATAATAATAATAAATTCGTAAACTCTGGTAATGCCTCGTACCTTATTCTGACAACGAATATGGATAGGAGGTGTTACAAGGTACCTATCATCCCCTGATTTAGACATTTTGTTTAAAATGAAAAATTTTAAATATTTATCCTCTCAACACTCAATGGGAGGATTTCCACCTCCAATTTTATATATTTGTATTTTAAAAAAATGTAAATTAAATATATATAACACATTTTAAAAGGGCAAAAAAACCTCTAAAAACATCATATTACGATTTACGAGGATATATTTGGTTTGAGCTAGATTCAATAGGTTTTGTTTGTTGTGATTTAATTGTCACATCGTTATCGATGCCAGTCTCACTTTTCCCAGTATGGAATCAGACAATTAGGGGTATCAGTTTAAGCTTGAATTATCCCCACACCCATTTTTCTAATTAACCCAATTACAACTTCCCAGCACCTACTGCTACAGGTGCTGTTTTGTGCATGCCCACCAATAATTTACATTTTAATTATGCTTCAATTACTAAAGGAACCAACTCTCAATAACATCCTCATATCAGAACTCCAATATTTATCCCTAGTAGTATTAGTTGATTGATGTAGATTATGAATTCCAATTTTATGTTTAGGGAAGATTAAGAAAAAGGGGGTGGCGGTGCAGCCATTTGTGTTGCTTAGTGCTACGAAAAATCTGACCTGGGTCTGGGTGGCTTATGTCTTTCAATAGGGACAACTACAAGTCAGCCAGTTTAAATTAGTTTGTTTGGTAGGACCTGTCGTTCGTTGCCTTTTATTTTTCTGCATTGTCGTTCGTTTGCTTTTGTTCCCAAGGGAAGAAGGGGGATGAGGTTCATTTTCGAGATCAACTCTCAGTACCCATTTTTATATATATTATTCATAGCCTCTAGAAATTATATAAATTGCCTTTGCCTCTTTGAGTAGGAAACTATTAATTGCCCTTATTTTCTATTATTAACAATTTCTACTTTTGAGTATTGGGTTTCTCTCATTTTGTTTAAACCCTCTGCCAAATTTTTTTTTCCCGACCAGGGCCTAAGAGAAATGGGCAAACGTCACCGGAAGCAAGCCGAGACTGGCAGTTGCTGTTCTGAAGGTATGTTATGTCCTGATTCCTTTTTGTTTCATCTTTGGTTGCTTTGGATGTTTCGTCTTGTTTTCCCAGTTTCCGTTTTTATACTTCCTGGTTTGGTTTTAAAGTTAGCTCTGTGTTTGGTGAATGTATTATGACAGAGGTGAGCAGCATTGAGTGGGAGTTCATAAATATGTCTGAACAAGAAGAAGAACTCATTTATAGAATGTATAAACTGGTTGGGGACAGGTAAAGGTACCATGAAATAGAAAAAAAATTCTCATCTCTCTTAATCATTTTCAAAAACATCGTTATAACAAATCAGACATTACTACCACACATACATAATAGAACCCTATTCACCTAATTTATATGTTCTCTGAATTTAGTCGGTCCATTATTTCATCATACCTGTTCATGGTGCACAGAATCAAAAGGGTGCAATGATTAAGCAGCAGTATATATGCAGGTGGGGGTTAATTGCAGGTAGGATACCGGGTCGGAAAGCTGAAGAAATAGAAAGGTTTTGGATCATGAGTCATGGAGAAGTATTTGCAAAGAGGCGAAGGGAGCTGAAGAAGTGACACGGTTCTTCTTGAAAATAACGGCATTCATTTCTTTTATATTAGGGATGGAACAATGTTATGTTTTTTGGGGTCTCATGTTGTTTATGATCTGTGTCTGTGTTTGGTGCTCTGTTTCCTTCCCTGTAAGGGTTGCAAATTGCAGTGCATGCCATTTGTTGATGTATGGCACAAGGTCTTTTTGTCGAGATGGGAAATGGAAGAAGGTAGTTGCAGTTTTATTCGATTAAAAGTATCTTCCTTTGCTTTTGTTGACACACTTATTTCATGTCAATGGATTGAGAGAGGCTTCATGCATGTCCAAGACAAAAAGGCATTTCCTATGTTATACTCTAAACCTAACTAAACTAATTGAAACTCAGAATGGATTAATATCGAAGAAGATAATTATAACTGAAGTAGGTTGAGGGTCTTTTTCAGTTGACTCACTCTTCCTCGTGGTGTCGAGTGTTGAGTAGGTGAGTGAGGATTGGGGGGAATGTTACCATTTAGGTTTAGGTGAAAGTGGCAAGTAAATTTTACACTAATTTAATTCAATTAAAAATATTTCAAATATTATAGTTTTTTATTTGAATTTTATGTAACATTTTTTTAATTATCTTTTTTTATCATAAACCATAATCTACGCAAATAGAAGAAAGAGACCCCTTTTTCTAATCAAATTATAGTAAGAAATTGTCAAGCTAAGTAACCCAATTTGGGGGCTTTAAGGAGAAAAGGGCGAACACCCAATCGGCTTGGGAAGGGGCTTAGTGGGCCCTTACTGACTCAGTCGCATGAGAGGGTGTGAAATTGAAGGGGGGTGGTCATCGTAGGACGTTACGGTGACGTGCGAATCCTTGTTCTTTATACTATTAGAAAAATAAAATAATTTCAACTATAATAGAGTTATATATTTAAAAATAACAAGAAAAAATATTAATATTTTAAAATTTAAATTTTTTTTAATAATACATTAACTAAATTAATCCATTTAATAGTAAAAAACTAATTTGATCTTTAACCCTTACAAAAGAATGAGTTACCGAATACATTTTAATTATCTTTTATATAAACTTTTTCAGTTTTCAACCAAAGGATGGTAAATTGTAACAACTAACTAGGCATAATGACTCATTTGATCCTCTATTTTTTTTTGAGCCTATTCATTTACTTTTTCACTTTTTTTGACCCTTAAACTCACGTAATTTGTCAAATTATCTCAAAATAGATAGAAAAGTTTACAAATACTTTGCTTACGTGACATATGTCACGGGCCGCGGATTAAAACTAGTGACCATTACACATAGAATGCCTCATAGAGGTTAAATTATTAAACGAGACTCATTTGACTCATATGAACTAGCTTGATTCGTGGAATCTGTGGAGAAGCCCATTTACTTGAAGCCTTGATGGTCCAGTGAAACACTTTTAGTAAAACTAGAATTACTAGGATAAATATTATAAATCCTAGAGGGATAAGATTATATAAAGTTTAAATCTCTGAGAACTCTCAATTGTAAATAGGCTCTAATCGATGTAACTCAATCTGTATAGTTGGTTCTGAGGGAGCTGAACTATAAATAGATATCTCCCTTCATTTGTAATCACTTCATTAATAGTTTAAATATATTTGATAGTATTTACTCATACAGTTGGCACACTATTTTCCTTTGGCTTTTTATATTCGTTGTTGCTCTTTCGTTTCGAGTGTGCTTCTACTATATTTTCAGTACCTTACAGAATTTCTGCTAGAATTATCACTTTCGCGAGAGTTAGACCAACTTAAGCAGATTCGAAGAAATCACCTAAGGCCACGAGGTTTGCGAGACGAGAGGTTTAGTCTTATGGCATATACATGTGGATGCTACATTAGCATTTAATTAATTGTTTTAAATATAAAAATATATAAAAATTATTAAAAAATTAAAAAGTTAATAATTGTCGTAGCATACACCTGGATGCCCTATTATCAAAGTTAACAAACATTAACCGTTCCATCTATGTTAGAGTAATTTGACAAATAGTTCAAATTCAAAGACCAAAATAGATAAAAAATTCAATAAATAACTAAAATAAATTTTTTTATAAAGTTAAAACCAAATAATTCATTATTCGTAACTAAATTATCCACACCAATAAATATAATAATTAACTTTGTTTTCTTAAAAAACATAATTGAAGGGTTTTTTCTTCCTAAATTCAATGGAACAGAAGAGAAAAGGTTTGTTGCATATATTGTCGTTCTAATAAGGATAAATGAAAGAAATGTGGGGAAAAGACAAATCATGGTTAGATGAAGATGAAGAGAGATTATTTTGGAATGGTGTCATTGCCATTGTGAAGGACAGGACAACCTTGCTTTAGTTTGGTGGATGAACGGTGGGGAATGGCTACGCCTAGATAATGGTAGGTCCAATTATATGGATGGGTATTTATTCCCATTGCCTGATTTAACTGTTTTTTTGGCATTTATTTTAGCTGTTTTCAGGCCTACTTTTTGGACTCCACTGAATAATGTTATGTTGGGCTTTTTCTTACCCACTTCATTTGCCCAAACCCAATTTTTTATAATACTTCTTCAAATGCTATATTTAATCGTTGGTAAACTATCAAGTTAGGTCACTTAATTTTTAAAGTATTTATATTTTGGTCGCATTAAATGAAATTTTTGCAGTTACGTCGTTTAACTAGGATGTTCTTATTTTAATCACCCAAGCATTAAATCTCTAATAAAAGTTGATTGTACATGCCACATCATGTTTACTCCTTCATTTCGATCACCCAATTTTTAAGTTGCTTTCATTTAGATCACCCAATAAAATATTTCCTTTTTATATGTTGATTGAGGAAAAAATATTACAAATTTTAGATTTGACGAATCAAATGCACCCTACCTATTATTAAAGAATTTCCAAGCTGGCCTTCAACGTATATTGCATTGCTCTGCCAAACTCCTCACCTGAAGTAGCTTTCAAGTTCCAAGCCTAATTGATGTTTGAAAATGGAAACTCCTCACTTGCATGATGATGGTGTTCACACCAACTTTTTGAATAATAGATGGAAACACTTTAGTTGCCGCAGGGGCCTCTAGGACCGAAGGTAATATTTTTAATTTTTAATGGACCCCATGGTAGAGATTTAGTTAGCATATGATGCTTAGTAGTCAAACAAGGAAGGTATCACAATCATCACTAACTATATTTACAATTCCGGAAGTAGCTTTTTAGGAAATGGGATATCAATAGCTATGGGAGAATTTATTAAGAATTCAGTTATTTATCCAAATTTAAAGAGGAAAATAATTTTGGACTAAAAAATTATACTAATTTAGAATATTAAATCGGCTTGAATTTCAGTACTCGATGTCTGAAAACTTAAAAAATAAAATTTAATTAGAATAATAAATAACTGATAAGAATAGATTTTTGTTTTAAATTTTTAATATTGATAAATTAATTTGTAATTTGAAAATACTTATTTATATATATAAAACATATTAATATAATATGTGGGCTCCATTATTAATAAATAGTATTTAATTTCTTTACATTTATATAATTTGACTTAAGAAGCTGGGTTTCCAATTGGTGACTTGTAGGAATAAACGTCGGTGGCTTCGATGGTTACACCAATGGGTGTTGGGATTGACGGTTGTTTGAGGATCTTTTACCGCATAATATCCTTTTTTAAGTTTGCAGCAACGTTTCCGCCTAGTAAAGATGAAACTGCATACTCATTGGCTTGGAGATGGGATACTAATTGACGCTTCTCGGTCAGATCAGTTTATTTGGTGGCCTCTAACAGTACGGGAGGAGATGGTCAGAATTGGTGGAAGCCAATATGGAATTTTAGGGGACCCCAACATGTTCGAGTATTTCTATGGTTAGTGTGCTCGGATAAACTTTTAACAAACCATGAGAGAAGAAGAAGGCGCGCGCATGACACTGGATGATCGATGTAGCTTGTGTGGGGTAGATGTTGAAAATATGGATCATGTTTTGCAAAGTAGTATTGTAGCGCCTGTAACTGGAAACGGCTGGTACGCGGTCGCGAGGAGAAGTTCATTGAATTTGTGACCATGCAATTTCCTAAATGGGTACATTGTAATCTCTCTAATCCCCGTTATTTTGCTTGAGATAATGCTGATTGGGACATTCTTTTTGGGTTGCTGTGTTGGAACCTATGGAAGTGCCGAAACATGTTAGTTTTTTATGAAGACTTTGTGGAGCTTGAATCTAGTCTTGAGGTAAGTTTGAGAATGCAACGAAATACACTTTTGCGATGGAGTCTCTTGAAGGTAATACTATAAGTGTTTGTTCAAGAAGTATGCAATTGATAAGTTGGAGGAGGCCTTCTCTTGTATGGTACTAGTTGAACATTGATGGTGTGCGTAAACCAACTATGGGTATGGTTGCTTGTGGAGGAGTTATATAGGATTGGAATAGGAAATGGATTGTTGGATCTTCTAGATTCGTTGGTTCCTGTTCGACATTGGAACAAAACTTTGGGGTGTTGTTGAAGGCCTTCGACTTCCCTAGTGGAGTGGACAGAGAAGAGTTATTCTTGAATTGGATAATATGTGTGTAAGCCCAAATTTGTCCGGGCCGTTTACTAAAACCTAAAGTTTTAAACCAAATAAAATAAATGAAATAGTCCAATCTATTTACATAAGCCCAATTACAAGAAGCCCAAATGGCCCAGAAGAAAAAGAAAAACCTTTCAGAAACCTAGGGTTCCAGGAACCCTAGGCGCCGCAACTCCACCCAGGCGCCGCAACTCCACTCAGCCGCCAGCTCCATTAGCCACTGCCTGCCACAAGCACCACAACCATCTGTCTGCCAACATCGCCACTCTCCCCACTATACTCGGCCCCCTGCAATAAAAAAAGAAAAGGAGAGCACAACGAAAGGACGCTTGTATTTTATTTTATTTTTCTTCCTCAATGATCGGTTATATAAACCGAAGATAGATCTGTAAGAAGGACCTTTTTTCCTTTCCTATTTTTTTTTAAAAAATAAAAATACGAGCATAATATTCTCAAAAACACAGAAATGAGAGTAGAGATTAAACAAAAAATCTGAAATGCAAATCAGATTAAACTTTCAGAGGTATTTTCATTTATTTATCTTTATTTCTTTGTGTTTTGATTTTTTTTATTTTGCAAATATACGTATAAAAAAATAATAATAAAAAAAAGGGGAGAGGAAAATATACCTTTTTGTGAATTCCGGCGGCGGCGGCAGGCCGGAATCCCCACCGGCGCTCGAACCAGCATAAAAAAAAAGAGAGAAAGAAAGACCCCTTTTTTTTAAAGAGACAGCACAAATGAAAAAAAAAGAGGAAAATGTGCTTTTATACCGGATCAAAACGGCGCCGTTTTAAGGTTGGGAGCCTAGGTGCCGAAACGACGCCGTTTAGGCCCCAACCCGCGCGCGCGACCCGACCCGGCCAGAGGGTCCGCGTGTTTTTGTTAAATGGGCTAATTGCCCCATCGGTCCCTCCGCTCTTTCCTAGCTTTGCAATCAAGTTTCATTATTATTATTATTAGTATTCATATTATGATATTTATTATCCTCGTTGTTACTAATTCTATCATTTTTGACATTGTTTTGTGTTTTTTTAAAATTTCTCGCTTTATCTTTAATATTCTTATTTTTTTTTTTTGTTTTTGTTTCGACATTTTTATGATCATTTTCGTTTACGTCATTTTATGTAAATCGATAGTTTTGGGATGGTCTTGGATTCAAGGATTTAAGATATCGTGTCCTAAAGTATTGGATGTGATATTTTATTCTTTTGGAACGAGTAGATCTTGATTTTCGGTTTGAAAAACTATGGGATGATCTTGGATTCGAGGATTTAAATTATTTTGTCCTAAAGTATTGGATGTGATATTTTAATTCCTTTGGAACGAGAAAGTCTTGATTTGCAATTCGGGAAAACCATGAGATGATCTTAGGATCGAGAATTTAAACTATCGTGTCCTAAAGTATTGGATGTGATATTTTATTCCTTCGAAATGAGAAGATCTTGGTTTAATTCAAGAAAACGCAAATATTTCTAAAACAGGTCAAAATTTTAAATTCCTTTAAAATTTTCAGCTTTCGACATGAGGACATTAATTGATCAAATCGGTACCAATTTTGGGCGTGACGAGGGTGCTAACCCTTCCTCGCACGTAACCGACTCCCGAACTCGATTTCTCAAAACTTCGCGGACCAAAAACATTGTTTTAGTAAACCAAATCGTTTTATTAAAACAAAAAGGTGATCCGATCACACCTAATAAAAGGTCGGTGGCGACTCCCGTTTTTATTTATTTTCAAAACTCCAAGTTCGATTCCCGCCTTTTCCAAAAACGGGACGGTTTCGACAGCTTGGCGACTCCACTGGGGACCTATAAAGAGAGTCAGGCCGTAAATTGATTATGTTCTGTCCTCTATCGAAAGTTTGAAAGTTTGATTTGAAAATTACTACCTTTTTTTGCATTTGCTTGTGTCATTGCATATGATTCCTATTTTCTTGTGCACATCGCATTGCATGATCGTGTGGTCGCACCCTTAAGTGGGAGTGAGAAGCTACTCTTTCGTGAGGTTTTCACCTCCGTGCAAGGTAGTGGATCACTTTCGGGATACATCCATACCTATGTCTTCGTGAGATTTTCATCTCCGTGCAGCCATAGGGAAATGTATTCCCCTGAACTGAACTCGGTCCGTATGAACCTATAATGGGTGAGGATAGAGGAATCTGCTAGTTCGGGTACCTCTCTTTAGAACTGAACCACATGTAATGAACCTTAAGTACCAACCCTATATAGAGCCACGCCAACCCCTAGCGGTCACCTGGATAGTTGTCCTGTGTTTGTTTATTTCTCTCGCGCTAACGTGCTTCCTTTTCTGTTTGTTCATTCTTCTTGCACTAACGTGTTTTCTCTTGTTTTGATTGCATTACATGTATTTTCATATTTAAGAGAGGTGTCGATTCGGGCTCGATTGTTGAGTTAGAAAGTTTGTCACGGAAAATGACTTTCTTGATAAAGTAGATTATAATATGGTCGTCCGAACATAGTCTAGGTAACAACGAGAAAAGACACTACCTGAAGATTCAAACCGACAAAGATTGTTCGGAAGTCATTAGAAGATTACAAGTATCACGAAGGATAAGCGAGTGACGGGGTGCGACTTGGACCAAGCAACAAAGAGCTAGAAGAGACGTCTATTGAGAAAGTTCAAGGGGCACGTCCATAAACATCCGATTACGAAAAAGAGGATTCTTGTTTGTACTTGGACTATGGGGACATAGTCGTATTTATAATCTATTTTATGTAAAGAGTTTTATTTTCTTAAAAAGCTTTCTAAATAAAATTGAATCATAATCAACGCCTCTCTTTCTTTTTCGCATTCGTTTCATGCATTTGCATTAGCATCGCATGCATTTACATCATGTCACATGCATAGAGAGAGTCTAATACACTGAAATCATAACAGTGAGAAAGAGAGAAAAAGGAAAGAGAATCTGGAAGCTGAACATCCGTACGGCACCCGCGCTAAAACAAAGAAGATGGATCAGAGACTAGAACAATTCCAAAAGGAGATGCAGGACCAAGTGCAAGCACAGATGCAAGAGCAGCTAGCCAAAATCCAGCAAGACATGATGGAGTCCCAGAGGGACATGAAGTCTCAGATAGCTCAAATGACCCAACTGTTGAACAGATTTATGGAAAGAGGAAAAAGCCCCATGGCTATTACTGGAGGGGAGGATGAAGATATTCCCTCAGGATCTACCCTGCCGCAAGTGCCCTCACAGCACAAAGAATATCCCAGGAGGTCATCCGTCACAATTAGGCCTCAACAAGGGCAAGCTAACGTTGGATCCCCCATGAATTTCCAAGGGGGCTCAGGATCCAACCCGGGAGATGACCCTATTAACCTTATGGTATCGGATTTTGATGAAATGGAGAAAGAAAAAATGAAAGCTGAACCCTCAATGCAGATGGAAGATCGCTACAGATGGTTGGAGGAGAGAGTCAAAGCAATAGAAAAGACTGAAACTCCTTACGGGATCGATATCAAAGAGCTAAGTCTGGTCCCAAACTTAGTACTCCCACC
Source organism: Gossypium australe (assembly GCA_005393395.2). Classification (NCBI taxonomy): domain Eukaryota; kingdom Viridiplantae; phylum Streptophyta; class Magnoliopsida; order Malvales; family Malvaceae; genus Gossypium; species Gossypium australe. Next base: position 11,906,932 of record CM016624.1, on the reverse strand, counting down.
AAATTTCAAGACTCCGAATTTTGAAAAATACAACGGGACTAGCTGCCCTGGAGCACACCTGAAGATGTTCAGTCGACGAATGGCGGGACACGCCGATAATGAAAAATTATTAATTCACTGCTTTCAGGATAGTCTGGTTGGGTCTGCAGCCAAATGGTACGATCGGCTCAGTAGTACCCAAATCAAGACATGGAGGGACCTGGCCCAAGCTTTTATGAAACATTACGGCCACATAGCGGACATAGCTCCCGACAGAGTCACTCTCCAAACTATGGAGAAAAGGCCAAGCGAAAGCTTCAGGCAGTATGCTCAACGATGGAGAGAGGTAGCCACACAGGTTCAACCGCCTCTTTTAGAAGAAGAAGCAGCCACATTCTTCATCCACACTTTGAAAGCTCATTTCATCAATCACATGTTGGGGAGTTCTATGACAGATTTTTCAGAAATTGTGAGGTGTGGAGAAAGGATAAAACACGCGGTCAGGTGTGGCAAGATAGAAGCAGGGGAAGGTCCTAAAAAGACGGCTCTGAAGAAAAGAGAGGGTGACGTAAATAACGTGAGTGTCCGCGACAAGTCAGTCACCCTGAATTAACCCAGTACCGTAATTACCGATCGTCCAAGATCGTATAGACAAGAACCCAATACAAAGCCGAATCTGGAGAAACTCCAGTTCACTCCGATCTACATGACATATGGGCAACTGTACCAAAAATTATATGACACACATGTCGTTGCCCCCAATTACCTACAGCCCATACAGCCCCCATTGTAACAACCCGATTTTGGGATTAGTCGAAACAGTGGTTTCGGGACCACAATTCGACATTGAAAATTTTATTTTATTATTATTTTAATATTTACAACACAATATTAGAGTTGTGTGAAATTTTCGTAAAGAAGTTTTATCGTTTAAGTGGTTAATTCGGTAAAAAGGATTAAATTGCGTAAAGCGTAAAAGTTGGGTTCTATAAGTTAAAAGTGTCAAATAGCGATAGAACAATAAAGGAAAGGTCCTTATATGATAATTAATCCAATTGTAAGTTAGTGGATGATATTTGGTTTGGCATTTGTGTAAATTTGATTATTTTTAAAGGTTAATTTAGTAAAAATGGAAATAATTATAATAAAATATAATAAAACAAAATTTTATCCTTCTATTCATCATCTTCCACCGAAAATGAGAAAGATGAACAACCATGAAAGCTTCAAGCATTCGGCCAAGCTTCTTAGCTTATTGGTAAGCCCGTTTTTGTTCGGTTTTTAATAATTTTTACGTTTTTGAGATCGTTGCTAAGTTATCTACAAAACCCATGCTTGAATTTTTGATTTTGGTGGATATTTTGAATTATGCCATTGTTGAAAGCTTGTGTATTTTGATGTTTGATGGTAGATTATGCATGTTTATAGTAGAGGGATGATTTTTACTAAGTGATTTTCGGTGAAAACGAGTAAAACGAGTTAATCGGTAAAAGTTGTTATTGTTCATAAGTATGTGTTATAGTAAGAATTTGAAGTTGCAATAGAAAGGAAAAATGTTCAGCATGTCATAAAACATAAGAAAAAGGAACAAAGTTTAATTTTCGAGCCTAGGGGCAAAATCGTAATTATGCAAAAGTTTAGGGGCAAAATTGTAATTTTGCCAAAGTTTGAGTTAGGGACTGTTTTGAGTAGTATATTAATTAAATAAGTGAAATGTGATGTTTTAGATCCCGAAAAATGAGATTTGGATGTAGAACTGGAGGAAAAATCGAAAATCGAGAAAGTTGGTAAAATGGTCGTTTTGGCATTCGAGGTAAGTTCGTATGTTAATAAGCATTAAATTTAATATGTTTAAAGGTTTAACTGATACCATGTGTTATTTTGTATGTTATTATTGGATCATGAATAATATAAAAAAAATTACAAAATTTTATTGAAAGATCAAATTAAGAGAAATGCAGGGCGGAGTATGATCGAATTTCGACATGTGATGAATTGACGGATAAGACTATGGTTAATCCATGGCAAAGTGTGAAATATAGGTATGGTATCATCCATACTGAGTTCTGAAATGTAGGTATGGTATCATCCATACTGAGATATGAAATGTAGGTATGGTATCATCCATACTGAGTTCTGAAATGTAGGTACGGTATCATCCATACTGAGTTCTGAAATGTAGGTATGGTATCATCTATACTGAGATATGAAATGTAGGTATGGTATCATCCATACTGAGTTATGAAATGTAGGTATGGTATCATCCATACTGAGTTATGAAATGTAGGTATGGTATCATCCATACTGATTTATGAAATGTAGGTATGGTATCATCCATACTGAGTTCTGAAATGTAGGTATGGTATCATCCATACTGAGATGTGAAATGTAGGTATGGTATCATCCATATTGAGATATGAAATGTAGGTATGGTATCATCCATACTGAGTTCTGAAATGTAAGTATGGTATCATCCATACTGAGATATGAAATGTAGGTATGGTATCATCCATACTGAGTTATGAAATGTAGGTATGGTATCATCCATACTGAGTTCTGAAATGTAGGTATGGTATCATCCATACTGAGATATGAAATGTAGGTATGGTATCATCCATACTGAGTTGTGAAATGTAGGTATGGTATTAACCATATTGAGTTAAAAAAATGTAGGTATGGTGTTTCCATACTAAGTTGTGAAATGTAGGTATGGTATTTCAATGAGGAAAACCTTACTGAGTTGTGAAACGTGGTACTGAGCAACGACGTACTCAAATTCGTAAGACGTTTCCTAATTTGATAATAAGTAATACAAAAGGAGTGAATCAAATGGAAGAGATTGAATGATTGTTAATGTTGAGCTCAACTATGTGTACAAGAGAGTTACGAAATGGTTTTGGTCACATGTATAGTACTAAGTGCAGGCTACTATGTGTACCAGATAGCTTCGGCTACAAGGGTGGTACCATGTGTAGGCCACCGTTTATCTGTTATCATTACGATGAGTTCAACGGGAAATTGACTAAGAGAAAATACATGTGATTGTGTGATGACTAAGTGTAATTGAATACGATCATGTTATGAATAAGTGCAAGTATGAATGTGACCAATTGAGAAATGTGGCAAATGTACGTATGAACAATATGTTCAATATGTAATCGGAAGTTTGAAAGATTAGTATAAGCAAGTGATGAACACAACTAAAATGAAAGAGAGCAAAAATTTACAATAGAACTGCTTTGGACAGCAGCAGCGACGTGAATTTGAAAAATCACCAAAAATAGTAGAAATTGAATTATAAGTTGGATGAGATATTGATTTAAATATTATTGAGCCTATTTTCATATAAAAGAAACAGAGAAAACAAAGGATTTTTATTTTTCAAGATATTTAAATTCTTGTGAGATTGGTTCAGAATGAGTACGTAATCCCCTGTTCTGACTTGGAAAAATCATTAAAAATTTTACAAAAATAATTATGGGATAAAAGTTATATGCTTGAAATCCTTAATGAGTCTAGTTTCAAATGATATAAATTATAACATCATTTGAATTCTGTACAAGGAGAAAATTGATTCGTAGTGAAAAGTGGTCAGAATAGTCAAACAGTGAAACAAGGGAAATTTTAATGAATAAACTGTACTAATTGGCTAAGCCAAAAATTCTGGAAATTTTATGGTATGAAGATATGTAATTCTAGTTTCTGATAAAATTAACGGATCTTAATTTGGAGTTTTGTAGCTCGAGATATAAATGATTTAGTGACTATGACTCAAGTAGACAGCTTGAGATGAATATGAGAAAATGGTGGAACTATGTGTAATTATGATTGCATTATCTTGAGAACTTGTTGTGAGGATTTGTCATGTTGAGGCCTTGATAAGGCTACAAAAAAGTTGGGAAAGTAAGAACTTAGCATTATTTATGCAAGTTATAACGGCTTAGTAGTAAGCTAAATTCATTGCTAATGCTTATTATTTTTACATGTGAACTTACTAAGCTTTATAAGCTTACCCCCATTTTCTTTCCCATGTTACAGAGTCCTATTAATCAAGCTCGAGTTGGAGGTCGTTGGAGATCGCTTCACACTATCAAGTTATCTATGGGTATCTTTATTTATAAATGATTTAAGTTATGGCATGTATAGGGACTTGACTAAGTCATTTTGTATATGTGTTAAGTAATTTGACCAAATGTATTCTTAAGTCTGGTAATGCCTCGTACTCGGTCCCGGCATAGGATACGGGTAAGGGGTGTTACACCCATACCCTAAATAGTATGATGCAAATGCACAATGCGAGTACCATGCAGGGATTGTAGGACATTAAATAGAAAATTGTCTCGCATTCAAGAAGTTGGTAGAAAAGCTCATTCAAATGGGCGTCGTGAAAGTTAACGATACGGAACACCCGTTACCCAATCATGCCAATAATGGGGTAAACATGACGGGTGAGAAAGTAGGAAGAAGAGTGAAAACGAACATTGCAGAAATAAAAACTCCACTAAGATGGGTTTGGAAGCAAATGGTGAACAGAGGCTTAATTACGCAACAGCCGAAAGGAGAGCTTGAAGGAGCAGAAAGATATTGCGAGTTTCATGCCGAAACGGGTCATAATATTCAAGAATGCCTCAAGTTCAGGGCTATCGTTCAAAATCTCATGGATAACAAGGAGATGGAATTCTATGGAGAGATTGGAAGACCAGAAGAAGGAGAGGTCCACGCGTCGGAATAAGGGTCATCTAGGAGAATCTATGGGGGCAATCGCCCTGCGGTAATTATATCATGACCTAGAAAGATTGAAATAACGCCAGAAGGAGAGGTCCACACGTCGGAAGAAGGATCATCTAGGAGAATCTATGGGGGCAACCGTCCCGCGGTAATTATATCACGACCAAAAACGGTTGAGACTGGAGTATCAATCACGCCGAAGGTCGTAATTCAAAAGCCCGTAGCTTCCCCTTATAGGGACAATAAAAAGGTCCCGTGGAGTTACGATTGTAAGGTAATAATCCCGGGAAAAGAGAATTCAGTTAATGCTATGGAGAAAGATCAAGATGAGGGTTTTTTCACACATAGTGGGAGGCGTTATACCCCGAACACAAGGGCCGAACTAGTTAAAGGGAAATCAGTGATAACCGAGCAAAATAAAGAAGGGACGATGAGACACGAAGCACTTGTCAATAAGCCCGTGACAGAGAACGAGGCTAAGGAGTTCTTAAAATTCCTTAAGCACAGCGAGTACAGTGTTGTGGAGTAACTACACAAACAGCCAGCTCGCATATCGGTACTAGCCTTACTCATGAGCTCAGAAACTCATCGAAACACGTTGATGAAGGTATTAAACGAAACACACGTAGCAGGTGATATATCTGTCAACAAACTAGACCGTCTAGTTGGAAATCTAAGTGCCGACAACTTCATTTTCTTCAACGATGATTAGATACCTCTGGGGGGTATGGGATCCACCAAGGCCCTACACATAACTACACACTGCAAAGGGTATATATTGCCCGGGGTGTTGGTCGACAACGGGTCGACCCTGAACGTATTACTTTTATCCACATTGAACAGGTTGCCTGTAGATAGCTCCCACATGAAAACATGCCATAATGTTGTGAGAGCATTCGATGGTACGGAGAGAAGAGTCATGGGAAGAATTGATATACCTCTTCGGATCGGCCCAAATACGTATGAGGTAGACTTCTTAGTGATGGACATCAAACCTTCTTACAATTGCCTGTTAGGAAGACCCTGGATCCATTCGGCAGGGGCTGTGCCATCACCACTGCATCAAAAGTTGAAATTGGTAGCGGAAGGAAAATTGGTCACAATCAATGCGGAAGAGGATATCATAGCATCCGTTAGTAGTGATGTTCCGTATATTGAGGTGGACGAGGAAGCGATGGAATGTTCTTTCCGATCACTAGAATTTATCAACGCAACCTTCATTGCCGAGGGCAGCAAAATACCCATACCCAGAGTATCTAAGTCTACGAAGATGTGCCTCCAGATGACAGTTGGAAAGGGAGCCTTACCAGGGAAAGGGCTCGGAAAGTACCTTCAAGGAAGAACTGAAGTGCGGATGCGACGAGAAAAACGAGACCACTTTGGCCTAAGATTCAAGCCAAATGCAGAACAAAGAAGGAGAGAGGAAGAAAAGAGAAGGGAAAGAAGAAGGGCGCGCCTAGGCGAAGAAGACATCAAATGGGAACCAATGACCTTTCCTCATTTATCCAGAACATTTGTCTCAGGGGGGATCCTATACCCTGATCAAAGCATGGCAATAAGAGAGGAAGCAGAAGAAATGTCGGGAAACTTAAGCATCAACGCCATATCCGAGGGAAAGCCTGAAGAAAGAGATATATCCAGGATTCGCCCTTATGCTCCTGGAAGTGTTCTGAACAATTAGACCGTGTAAGAGATTCCCGTAGCTTTTAGAATCGATTCAGAGTCCCCAGATATCAATGGCATGAGTGATACTGTTATTAACTCAGAATCTCCTTTTGAACAAGATAGGGTATGGGGGATTCCAGAGATTTTGAAGATGGCCAAGACAATAGCGTATCTCTTGAATTGTTAAAGATGGTAGAGCAAGAGGAGAAACAAATCTTACCCCACAAAGAGTCAGTGGAAATTGTGAGCTTGGGAGAAGGGAAAGAGTTGAAAATCGGGGCTAACATTGCTGTAGAGACAAAGCAAGACCTCATCAAGTTACTCCAATAGTTCAAGGACGTCTTCGCTTGGTCATACCAGGACATGCCCAGATTGAACACGGATATAGTGGTACACCGCCTCCCCATAAAGGAGGAATGTAGACCCGTTCAACAGAAACTTCGAAGAATGAGGCCTAATGTTTTGTTAAAGATAAAAGGAGATGTCAAAAAGCAGTTTGATGCTGGTTTCTTGGAAGTAGTTAAATACTCGGAATGGGTAGCGAACATAGTACCTATTCCTCAGAAAGATGGAAAGGTACGAATGTGTGTGGACTATAGGGATTTGAACAAAGCCAGCCCAAAGGATAACTTTCCGTTACCTCAGATCGATACCTTAGTGGATAACACAGCTGGTTATTCACTTTTCTCTTTCATGGACGGTTTTTCTGGGTATAACCAGATTAAGATGCACCCTGAAGATATGGAAAAGACCACATTTGTAACCATGTGGGGAACATTTTGTTACAAGGTAATGACATTTGGACTAAAAAATGCAGGGGCAACGTATCAAAGAGCCATGGTGACCCTCTTCCACGACATGATGCACAAGGAGATCGAAGTCTACGTGGACGACATGATTGCAAAGTCCAAGACTGAGGAAGAGCATGTACAAGTCTTGAGGAAATTGTTTCTAAGGCTGAGGAGATTCCAACTGAAACTCAATCTAGCAAAATGTACCTTTAGGGCTAGGTCGGGAAAATTGTTGGGATTTGTAGTCAGTGAAAAAGGAATTGAGGTGGATCCTGATAAAGTAAAAGCTATACAGGAGTTGTCTCCACCACGTACCCAAAAGGAAGTTCGAGGTTTTCTGGGGAGATTAAACTATATTGCTCGGTTCATTGCACAATTAACGGAGAAATGTGACCCTATATTTCGTCTTCTTAGGAAACACAACTCAGGTGAATGGAATGAGAAGTGCCAGGGAGCTTTTGATAAGATTAAGCATTACTTGTCTGAACCCCCAGTACTGATGCCCCCTTGCCCAAATAGGCCACTGATATTGTATTTGTCAGTATTTGAAAATTCTATGGGATGTGTGCTAGGCCAGCATGATGAGTCAGGAAAAAGGGAAAGAGCGATATACTATCTCAGTAAGAAGTTTACAGAATGTGAGACAAGGTATTCGCCAATTGAGAAACTGTGTTGTGCTTTGATTTGGACGACCCGAAGACTGAGACAGTACATGCTATATCACACCACTTGGCTTATCTCAAAGCTAGACCCTCTCAAGTACATGATGGAATCGACTGCGCTAAATGGAAGAATGACCCGATGGCAGATTCTACTTTTTGAGTTCGATATAGTCTACATAAACCAGAAGGCTGTAAAAGGAAGTGCCATAGCAGACTTTCTAGCCAATAGAGCTTTAGAAGATTACAAACCATTGGACTCCGATTTTCCCAATGAAGACCTGATGTACGTGGCAATCACTGAGGAAGATGTCCAAAATGAAGGCCTCCCTTAGAAACTGAACTTTGACGGAGCTTCAAACGTGGTAGGGAATGGAATTGGGGCAGCAAATTAGATTTCGATTGCACGAATAACATGGCTGAATACGAAGCATGCATCCTGGGTATCCGGGCGGCCATTGAACGCAAAATTAAAACGTTGGAGGTATACGGCGATTCTACGCTAGTAATCTATCAACTGAAAGGTGAATGGGAAACTGGAGATCCCAAACTAATCAGTTATCAAAGGCTAGTCTTGGAGTTAATTAAGGAGTTTGACAACGTCGCTTTCTGTTACCTCCCGCGAGAAGAAAACCAGATGGCCGACGCCCTAGCTACCTTGGCTTCTATGATCAAACTGAACAAGCATGAGGAAGTGAAGCCCATCCAGATGAGCATTTATGAGGCTCCGGCTCATTGCTACAATGTCAGCAAAGAAGAAGAAAAGGACGATCACCCTTGGTATCACGATATATTACAGTACGTGAAGAATCGTGAATACCCCAACCGAGCAACCGAAAATAATAAGAGGACGTTGAGAAGACTGGCTAGCGATTATGTCTTAGACGGAGAAATCCTATACAAAAGAAGGAAGGACCAGGTACTTCTAAGATGCGTGGATGCTGTTGAAGCCAAGAGGATTCTCGAAGAAGTTCATGAGGGCGTCTGTAGGACACACGCTAATGGTTTTACAATGGCAAGATAGATCATGAGATTCGGGTATTATTGGTCAACAATGGAAGGAGATTGCATCAGCTATGCCAAGAAATGCCACAAATGTCAAATTTATGGGGATAAAATGCATGTACCTCCTTCGCCTCTCCATGTCATGACCTCCCCATGGCCTTTCTCTATATGGGGGATGGACGTCATTGGGTCGGTCTCACCAAAAGCCTCGAACGGGCATCGATTTATCTTTGTGGTAATCGACTACTTCACCAAATGGGTAGAAGCCACTTCGTATGTGAATGTCACGAAGTCAGCAGTCAGCAAGTTCTTAAAGAAAGAAATCATATGCCGGTATGGAATGCCCGAAAGGATCATATCTGACAATGCACTGAACTTGAATAGCAGTACGATAGCAGAGGTCTGCAGTCAATTCAAGATCAAACACCACAACTCGTCACCATATCGCCCAAAAATGAATGGTACAGTCGAGGCAGCTAACAAGAATATTAAAAAAATCGTGGGGAAGATGACTGAGACTTACAGAGATTGGCACGAAAAGGTACCATTCGCTCTTTACGCTTATCGAACATCGGCCAGAACCTCTACCGGGGCAACTCCTTTCTCTTTGGTGTATGGGATGGAAGCGGTACTTCCGATCGAAGTTGAGATCCCTTCCCTTCGGGTCTTGTCTGAACTAAATTGGATGAAGCAGAATGGACTCAATCCCGGTATGATCAACTGAACCTAATCGAGGAAAAGAGGTTAAGAGCCCTTCGTCATGGACAAATGTATCAAAAGCGAATGATACGGGCCTATAATAAAAAAGTTCGCCCTAGAGAATTCTATGAAGGAGACCTTATCCTGAAAAAGATCCTTCCTTTGCAAAAAGACTTTAGAGGAAAATGGATGCCAAACTGGGAAGGACCTTATGTAGTAAAGAAGGCCTTTTCTGGTGGAACTCTAATTTTAACAGTGATGGATGGCAAAAGTTTACCGAATCCTGTGAACTCAGATTCAGTCAAGAAATACTTCGCCTAAAAAAAAATGGAGAGGCCAAAGTGAAAACCCGCAATGGGCGCTATGCGACCAAAGAGGTTTTGAATTGAAAACCCAAGAATGGGCAATTCAAATTTTTGAAGGGGAGGTATGCAACGATCTTGCTACAACTCGAGTTAACAAGAGAGAGAGACGTCACGTCTTGGGGCATCAATAAAGTCTTCTAAGTCTATCCAACACCTATCAAGTATAAAAGGGATTCTCGAGAAATTTGTACAGAGAAGCTCATGCTATGACATCTGGACATTTGTTTTCATCTTCAATTTTACATTTTAGCAAAATTTGCCTTTGTTAAAAACATGATCCTTTGATCAGTTTATCCATTTTGAGCCTTAACCCAAATATCCATTGTAATGACATTTTCCAAGCACTTTTCATCGAAAATAACGATTAATGGACAATTAATATTCAAATTAAAGAGGTTTCACATATTACTCTAAAAAATTCTAATTATTACGGGAACCCGAAGTGAGGTCAATATTCAGAACTAACCAGGTTCATGGGGTAATCAAGATCCGAAATGGTGACCCTCAAAGAGATTAATCAAACAGGAAGGCAGGATGATGCGTTACGAAAGAATCATTCTCATGCATTCATCATTCACATTAGGGGCATTCGATTCATTCTAATCATTGCATCCTAATCATTGTAAAAAGACCACTCACATGACATTCTACATTCATGCAAATGTCGTCCATCATGCATCTAGTAAGGAGCATTTGAGTAATTCTGGTCATAGCATTCTAATAATTTATTTAAGCATAAGCACATTCTACAGGACAGATTCCTCAAAGAACAGTGTAGCAAGTTCAAATTTTGTTCCCTAGAGATGATAGTGGAGCAGATTGAAGATTGAAGTCTTCCTAAAGATAGTAAGGAAGCAAATTAAAGATCGTCCTATTGCCACTGACCAGTAGTGGAATAGATTGAAGATTGTCCTATTGCCACTGACCAGCGGTGGGATAGGTTGAAGATTGTTCTATTACCACTAACCAGTAGTGGGATAGATTGAAGATTATCCTATTGCCACTGACCAACGGTGGGATAGGTTAAAGACTGTTCTATTGCCACTAACCAGTAGTGGAATAGATTGAAGATTATCCTATTACCACTAACCAGTAGTGGGATAGATTGAAGATTATCCTATTGCCATCGAACAGCGGTGGAATGGGTTGAAAATTATACTGTTGCCATCGAACAACGATAGAATAGGTTGAAGATCGTCCTGTTGACACCAACCAGTGGTGGAATGGGTTGAAGATCGTCCATGTTGCCACCGACCAGCGATGGAATGGGTTGAAGATTGTCCTATTGCCACTGACCAATGGTGGAATAGGTCGAAGATTGCAGATGCCATCTCCTTGAAGATACGACAGAACAATAAAATGAATTGAAGCTACAGGTCCTACCTCATTGAAGTAGCAGTAGAGTGGATCAAAGCGACAAGTTACAGGGGAGTCTGAAGCTACCTGATGAAGAAAAGCATCAAAGAAGACAAGACTCAGTGGATCCCGACAAATTTGGGCCTTCTTTATGTCTTTGCTTTGTTCCCGTTACACGACAACGAGCAAAGAGGGGCAGCTGTGTAAGTCCAAATTTGTCCGGGCCGTTTACTGAAACCCAAACTTTTAAACCCAATGAAATAAATGAAATAGTCCAATCTATTTCCATAAGCCCAATTACAAGAAGCCCAAATGGCCCAGAAGAAAAAGAAAACCTTTCAGAAACCTAGGGTTCCAGGAACCCTAGGCGCCGCAACTCCACCCAGCCGCCGCAACTCCACTCAGCCGCCAGCACCACTAGCCACTGCCTGCCACAAGCACCACGACCATCTGTCTGCCAACATCGCCACTCTCCCCACTATACTCGGCCCCCTGCAATAAAAAAAAAGGAGAGCACAAAGAAAGGACGCTTGTATTTTATTTTGTTTTTCTTCCTCAATGATCGGTTATATAAACCGAAGATAGATCTGTAAGAAGGACCTTTTTTCCTTTCCTATTTTAAAAAAAATAATAAAAATACGAGCATAATATTCTCAAAAACACAGAAATGAGAGCAGAGATTAAACAAAAAATCTGAAACGCAAATCAGATTAGACTTTCGGAGGTATTTTCATTCATTTATACGTATAAAAAATAATAATAAAAAAAGGGAGAGAGGAAAATATACCTTTTTGTGAATTCCGGCGGCGGCGCTCGAACCTGCATAAAAAAAAAGAGAGAGAAAGAAAGACCCTTTATTTTAAAGAGACAGCACAAATGAAAAAAAAGAGGAAAAGATGCTTTTATATCGGATCAAAACGGCACCGTTTTGAGGTTGGGAGCCTAGGCGCCGAAACAACGCCGTTTAGGCCCCAACCCGCGCGCGCGACCCGACCCGGCCAAAGGGTTCGCATGTTTTTGTTAAATGGGCTAGTTGCCCCATCGGTCCCTCCGCTCTTTCCTAGCTTTGCAATCAAGTTTTTATTTTTAAATTTTGGCATCTTTAATTTTCCCTTCATTTCAGTTTGGTCCTCATTCGAATGCTGCGCTTCAGGGTGTGGGATTTATTGCCATTTTGGTCCCTCTAGTTCACGCGCGTGTTACAATTGACCCTTTCATTCTTCTTTTATCTTAAATTGACGACGAAATTTCATTTCAAATTCAATTTGACCCCTTTTAGCATTTTGTAATTATTATTACTATTATTATTATCATTATATTTATTATTATTATTATTATTATTATTATTATTATTATTATTGCTATATAGTATTATATTGTACATATTTCGTATCATTATCATTATTACTATATTTATATTAGTATATTGTATATATTGCATATTATTAATTATTATTATTATTATTACTACACTTATATTATTGTTTTGTGCATATTTCGTATTATCATCATCATTATTATTATTATTACGTTTACTATTATTGTTATTATTATTATGTTGTATATATTTTGTATTATTATTACTTCACTATTATTACTATACTAATTATTATTACTATTATTATTACTATATTATTATGTTGTATGTATTTTGTATCACTTTTATTTTATTTTTTATTATCACTATGTTACTATTGTTGTTATTATTATTATTAGTATTATTATTATTAATAGTATTCATATTATGATATTTATTATCCTCGTTGTTACTAATTCTATCATTTTTGATATTGTTTTGTGTTTTTTTTAAATTTCTCGCTTTATCTTTAATATTCTTTTTTTTTTTGTTTTTGTTTCGACATTTTTATGATCATTTTCGTTTGCGTCATTTTATGTAAATCGATAGTTTTGAGATGGTCTTGGATTCAAGGATTTAAGATATCGTGTCCTAAAGTATTGGATGTGATATTTTATTCTTTTGAAACGAGTAGATCTTGATTTCCGGTTTGAAAAACTATGGGATGATCTTGGATTCGAGGATTTAAATTATCGTGTCCTAAAGTATTGGATGTGATATTTTAATTCCTTTGGAACGAGAAAGTCTTGATTTGCAATTCGGGAAAACCATGAGATGATCTTAGGATCGAGAATTTAAACTATCATGTCCTAAAGTATTGGATGTGATATTTTATTCCTTCGGAACGAGAAGATCTTGGTTTAATTCAAGAAAACGCAAATATTTCTAAAAAAGGTCAAAATTTTAAATTCCTTTAAAATTTTCAGCTTTCGACATGAGGACATTAATTGATCAAATCGGTACCAATTTTGGGCGTGACGAGGGTGCTAACCCTTCCTCGCACGTAACCGACTCCCGAACTCGATTTCTCAAAACTTCGCGGACCAAAAACATTGTTTTAGCAAACCAAATCGTTTTATTAAAACAAAAAGGTGATCCGATCACACCTAATAAAAGGTCGGTGGCGACTCCCGTTTTTATTTATTTTCAAAACTCCAAGTTCGATTCCCGCCTTTTCCAAAAACGGGACGATTTCGACAATATGGACATTCCAGTAGTGCTTAGATCGAGGAGTATAACTTCGGTCGAAAAGCTCGTACGTACATGAAGAAAATAATGGGAGGTGATTAAACAACACGTCTAGAGGGAAGGTAATAAACTTGCCGATGGCTTAGCTTTGGTGGCTTGGGGGTTAATCGTTGCAATGTTTCGTCTATTACTCTCCACCTGATACGATTTTTTATTTACTATATGCTGATGCTCATGGTTTTGTAACACCAAGAATGGTGTTTGCTTAATATTTATTTTATTTTCTCTTTGATAATTTTTTTATAAGATTATATCAAATTAAAAAAATATTTTTTTAGATAAGGTAAGTATCATAAATTTTAAATACTCTCATATCTCACATTTAGTGACAATTTTTTATTTTCATGAGCTCTATAGAGTTCCTTCATTTGAATTTTTTTTAATTAAAAATTGTTTACAATTTAAAGTTATATATATATGTTAAGAAATGAGGTATTAGTTCGAAAATAAAATCCAGAACCTTCCCACCTTTGTAGATGGACGGTGGTGATCCCAATTTAGTACAAATTAAAAGTTTACTTCAAAACGTCAATTATTTCAAATGTTTTAAAATAAAACGATGTTATTGCAGTGAACTAAATTATATTATGTGTAAATCTTTTATATATGTTCTGAATTATTTTATATATAAATATTTTATATATAAAAGATGTGAATTAGTTAAATCTTTATATATGCATTAAATTATATTATATGTAATTTTTTTATGAGTTAGTGTTTAGTACAGCGACCGTATATTATTTTATTTTATTTTACAAGCAACCTTAAAAGTTTGTCATGTGTTTTTTAACATTTTACTATATATCTATAGGACACTTGTTAACCCCTAACATTTTTGGTGGAGTCTAAAACTTGCACTGACAACTTATCAAATATTATTCTATATTATATATATAAATATAAGTTAATTAAATGTATTTGTAATTTAAATACAATAAACCTGCATATCTATATATAATACTAATCAACACCGTTATTAATTAAAGGTACATAAATTATTTTATAATTATAATCAATATTACTATATGCAGCAATTACCTTATTTAAATTTACTTATTTCATAAATTTATAATTAAACTCAAATTATAAATTTTTATATCGATTATAATTAATTTATAGCCCGTACACTGTTGGGTAAGAAAATTAATATTTTATATAATAATAATGTATATATATGTAAAACTTAATAAAATGTTTTTATTAAATAATTAAACTTTCGAGACTTTATCCAAAAACCTGATGCAAATTAAATCAGATAATGGTGCAAAGAATTTGATTAAAGGCAAATATAGCATATAGAATAATGACAAAATATGATATAAAATTGGAGTACTTGACTTAGTCCATACCAAACACGAAATGGAAAAATATGACTAATAAAAAATAATACTTCCACACGTTTAGTTTCTTATTTTTCTTTTGGAAAGAAGATGAAACAATTTAATTTAGGCTAGCATTTCTAAGGGGAGTCTTCAAATAATAGTATTTTTTCTCTTTTATCTTGAACCATTTTGATCGTGCCGCCAAGCACCATCATTACTTTTTTTACAAATATGTCATAAATTTTAATGTCTTACTTTTATCAAAAGTTGATGAATTTTTTTATTTAAAGCGAAACTGGAGCCAGGGGCGAAGCTAGAATAATCTTTTAGGGGGTCGAATGAAATTTTAATTTTTTATAGTCTATATATTTGTAGTTTTTGAAGGATTAAATTAAATTTTTATAATTTTAGGGGGGCCAAAGTATAATTTTACCTCTACTAATTTAAAATTTTGAAAAATTTTAAGGGCTTAATAACAATTTTACATTTTAGAAGGGGCCGGGGCCAATGCCAGCCCCCTCTAGATTCGCCACTGACTAGAGCTGCTTTCTTGAATAGCTTTAACTGTCTTGAGACTATCATACTATCATAATTCATAATTTAACATTAAATACAGAACTTCCTAAATATATGTTGTAGTTGAAAATCCACCCTCTATTTTGATCACGCAGTATTCCCTTATTGCAGCAAAAGTGACATAAATCCTAACAATACCATCAATATTCAAATTGCCAAGAGTGGAAATAAAAAAGAAAAAACTTAGAAAGAACAGGAAAAGGGTACCATCAGTATTCAATAAGGGAAAAGAATAGGAAAACTTGGAAAGAAACCAAAACCTTGGTCCATACCCTTAAGCGCTTTTGTTCATTCAAATAAGTAAATAACTAGAGATGCGTTGCAAAGTTTCATGCACAACCACCTTGAATTTTCTTGGAAGTTTCTAAGTAGTAAACATGTTGGGCTTGAAATTGGAGACTTTTGGCTTTTTCTCAAAATTTCATTAATCATCATCATTTGCCTTCCCCAATAAACCTATGTTCCGTCTTTATTCAGAAAACCCGTATTCACTGCTCTATTTAAAGAGCAAAGCAATGATGGATTGGATGATTGTTGGGTGGACTTCTTGTTTTTATCCCACCAAAATTAACTATTTCTTATCATTTATATATTTATACTGCTAGCTAATTATTATTAAAATTATTTTTGGTAAATTTAAATTAATCATATTGATAATTTTAACAGTATTAACAATTAAATTTAACAATATTAACAATATTTAAAATTTAAAAATTTAAAAAAATAGAAAAATTAAATTCTAAATTTAAAGAAATTACATTTTAACCATCTATAAAATATGAAATTATAGAATACGCTTTCGGAAATTCGTTGTCTAAATTAAAAAGATGTTGATTAGGTGTGAACGCAATCGTTATTCCAACTCAAAAATCAGAAAAAAGCCGATTTGAGTAACCACGTGCTTAGACTTTCGGGCTCCATGTTTGATTACTTTACTATTTAAACTCTAAACCCTTTTTGTCCCTTAAAACTAACACATTTCTGTTCCATTTCTTTTTCTATTAAAACCACAAGGTTTGTAACATTACCATAAACAATAATACTTTTTTTTTTAAATATAAGATATAAGTTCAACAAAAACTAGGCCTATAAGGGAGGATTCTCAAACAGTCTTAACATTGATTTTCTATCATGAATCATCTTGACAATACTATCTGTCATTGTGTTTTCCTCTCGAGGAATATGTTACATCTTCCGCTGTTTAACCTTTGTTAAGATCTGATGAATTCTTTTAAGAAAAGTTGAGTTTGAGATTCTAAAAGTATCTTCCTGAATGGTATTAGGAACATTGAAAATATCAGTTTGGATTAAGATACTTTCAAATATTCTATCTACAATAAGTTTTAAATCGTCCATGATGCTTCAAAGTTCAACCTCAATCACTGTATAACTCCCCAAGTATCTATCAAACCCCATGATCTATCCATCATTTTGATCCGGCACTATTTAACTCTTTTTTTTCTACATAACTGATTTTCTTTTTCTCTTTCATGTTGAAAATTTGACCCATTTTGATGGAAAGGCGGAGACACCATTTTCATGTTTGTGAAAGAAAAGGCCAGTGCGCTTAATTAGTCTTTTATTACTTGTTATTTTGGAGATAAATTAGAACAAATCCCAAAAATAATGTGTGGTATAAGTGGCTCACATGGGTGGATCACTACTCCATCAACATCATCGTAACAAAGGGATTAAAACCTTGAATTCTTCCTCTGGTAATACACTGAGCAACAACGCGGAAGGAACTTTGAAGATTCTTTTTCATAATATATATCTTGACTTTCTACACCTTTTTTTTCTCACTCCAATTTTGGTTTAATTCTAAATTTTATCTCTCTATTTTATAAAAATTTAGGAATTTAGTCCTTCCATTTTAATTTGTTAAAACTTAGGTACTATTAAACCTTCTCGTAAAAAAAATCAAACAAATATGTCAACATTTAAACAATTCATATGCAATGGATTAGCAAAATTATAAAAAAATTGAATTGAATTAAAATCTAACAAAATTGAAGTCTATGTTTTCAAAAAATAAAAAGGGGTGAGATTTCAAATTAAACCCTTCAATTTTTATTGTAATTGTACGTTGTTTGGTGGGGTTTGAATTGGTCAGCAACTCACCTTTTCTATTCTTACTCCTTTTTCTCGACACTATAATACTACTACGTCTCCCCACCCTCATTGTGACTATACAAATTTAGCCTCCCACTCAAATTCCCCCCTCTTTCCACCTCATTTCTTTTCAATATCCTCTTCCCTTCCGGCCTTACAGATCCTCTTTCTCTTCACCTTTTCTTCATTTATATCTCTTTCTCCCCACCATTTCTCCATTGCTTGTTTATGTCTATTTGGGAGTTTTTGTTTCTGAGTGTGAATTGGGACTTTTTAACTTGTTTTATGTTGTTAGTTTCTGGTTCTTCGTCTTTGTGCAAAACTACAATTACCCCTTCCATGATCTAGTGTTGCTCCATTTTTTGTTTCCTTTTGTAGTTGTAAAACCTCAAACCAGGTAAAACTATCACCGTTGGGAGTTGAGAGCCGCCTATAGTTTACCACATATTTGGGTACATTTGTTTTAATGGAGCAAGAGGCTCTTTTGAATGAGCTGAAAGAGGGGAGGGAGGTGACGAATCTGCTTATGAAGCATCTTCATCTTCCTTCGTCTCACCAAACACGCCTAGTCTTGATTGAGAAAATACTCGGTTCCTATGAGAACGCACTTTCAATTCTGAACTGCAAGGGTCTTGTGGTTGAAACTAAGCCCTCACTTAGCACGATGGAATCCCTTCCTTCCATTGACAGTAGCAGCCCTGATAAAAGAGATGTGTTTAAAAAGAGGTAAATATAAATAAATAAAAAAGACTTACACCAGCATTTCTTTTTTACGGCTTTGTTTAAAAGTGAAGAGAAGGAAATTGATGTATGTTTGAAACATTTGATCCTGTTTCAGGAAAACGTCGTCCGGGTGGACCGAACAACTTAGGGTTTGCTCTGGCACCTCATTAGACAATCCTGTTGATGATGGATTTTGCTGGCGAAAGTATGGGCAGAAAGCTATTCTTGGATCAAATTTTCCCAGGTGACCAAAGTTTTATTATTTCATGTATAACCCTTTTTTTTTTTTTTTTAAACATAGACTGTTGCTTTATAATTACAAGAATCACATTTCATGGCTTATCCAAAGGACACACCATTAGTCACGCCATCACATGTAGGTGGGGGAGGGACGTATAAAGGCATTGAATTGCCAACAACAAAGGGATAAAAGACAAAAAAAAAAAAGAAAAAAAAAAAAGAGAACATACTTTAAACTAAGGGGCAGCTTTAGAGAGAGATTGGCAGGGTGGGAAATGGGGATTATATCTTGTACGTAGTAATTAGTCCTTTTTTCATCGAATAGAAACGTAAAACCCGAGTACACAGTAGTAAAAGAGGACTTCAAATTTTGTTTTATCTTAGTCCAAATGGTACATCGTCATATTTAACACTTAGAATACCAACCTTCTTAGCTGACATTATTGAAATGTCTGTAATGTGTCGATAAAGACACATTACCCTGTTTTTTATCTGCTTGGAGCTTAGTGTAGTGCACGAATATTCTCTTGTTTTGTATTTTATATAGCTTCTAACATTCAATTTTGCACATACAATTTTCAGGGGATATTATCGATGCACTCATCGCCACTCACAGGGTTGTTTAGCCATTAAGCAAGTTCAAAAATCAAACGACGACCCTACCATCTTTGAGGTGAAATATAAAGGAAGGCATACTTGCAATCAAACCTCTCACTTTGCTGCTACCTATGTATCAGTGTTAACAGAGTCAGAAAACGAAGGGAACTACTCTCGGAAAAGACAGCACCAGCTTGAAGTGAAACAAAAGCAAGCACAACAAGCCTTTTCGAGTTTCGGATCGGGGCTTAAGGTTAAAACAGAGGACTTGGACAATAGGGAGGACATTTTCCCTTCATTTCCATTCCCTGTTGAATCAGAACAAGTTAAAAATGGCTCGTTCGTTGAGGCCCTAATGGAAAACGATATCATGGGAAACCTTTCTCCCGCGTTTATATCGCCGGCAACATCTGAATCTAACTATTTTTCGATGTCACCGTGTCACATGGGCAGCTTCGAATCTGATCTTACGGATATAATCTCCGCACCAACTTCAGTTACTAATTCGCCAATCGGAGACCTGGATATCTCATCACTCGATAAATTGGAATTTGATCCAAGCTTCCCATTTGACAACCCTGAATTCTTCTATTGATCTAAGGAGAAAAGAGACACACATAAGTAGTGCACTAATTTGTTAGGGAAAAGCTCAGCCAGCATTAGAGAAGACATTGATGAGTGTGACGAGACAATAGACAGCAATTTATCCGTCTCAGGTTGAAGCCTGTCTTAATTGGCCTGAGGGTGTTTCCTATATAACGAGGAAAAAGAAAGTTGTAATTTGTAACCTTGGATGTAAAATTTTCTTAGATCTTCAATTTACATGTGATAGCGATGTTTTTGTTGATAAATATGTGAAGTAGCCTAACTAAACAATAGTTTTAGTGATTACAGCATTTCATTGAATTGTACAAAACATAAATTTGAGTGTTCAGATTTGAGAAGATGGAAGTTTAGGTTCCCCTAACTTGAGACCCAAGTTGATACTATCTTCAAGGATTGTTTTGACATCACATTTGAACTCAAATCCAGCATCTTTCAGCTTAGTTGAACCCCACATTATTTTTCTATCCAGCTTCTCCACAAACCTGAAACCAAGCAAAGCATGCAGGATTTGTAAATTAGGACTGCTTTACACGTTAAACAATTCAGTATGATAGGTCATTAATGACTTACTCATCAGGTATCTGGATATCAGGAAATATCATTCGATAGTGACTCGCAATCTCAGCAGAGCTCCAATATGCGGTAGCGCAAAGGAATCTGCCATTGATAGATGGCTTCTCGAGGCAAAAAATATGAGCGTCGCAGACATCCTCAACGTGCAAAATGGGAACTTTCCCCAACAGTTCCTCCAAAGACCTTAGGGTGTTGTATACTGCTTTGTTATTTGTGACTTGAGAAATCAACACGTTCACGCTTCCAGGCATGGTGGAGAGAAGCGTTCCTCCACCCACAAGTCCAAGAACCAGGCTCACTATTTCTATCACACCGTTGTACCTCAGCAGTTCTTTCTCCGAAGCTGCTTTCGAGCTTGCATATGCCTGCCAGTTTTATACCAAACCGTAAAGATTAAGTGCATACTGTTTATCTCCATGGATGGTCATGATATACAAGGATTTTACCATTAAATAGTCGGTGCTGTAGGCGAAAGCAACTCCATGGGAAGTCCAACAGGATTCGTCTAACTGGTCTTTGAAGCCTTCGCCATCTTCTTTTAAAGGTGATGAGGCTACCACAGAAGCAGTGTAAATGAGTCGCTTCACAGTCCCTGATGTAATGCAACACTCCACAATACTCTTCACCGCTGCAACTGCTGCCTCTGTTGTATCTTTGATCTGAATGTCATATAATTAAGTGACGGGAGATATAAGACCAATCTGTTCAAGATTTTGCGTAAATTTTTAAGTGATTAGTATCTTTCTTAGTAAAAAAACGCTAGAACACATGATTATTCTTATTTAATTTGATAATTTTGTTTTGTTTTGTTGTATTTTTACGAGCTAGTCTCTGCTATTTGACTAATGACAACAAATTCAAATAATCTAATATATATACACACTATTGTTTTTAAAGCAAAAATGGAAATAAACTTATGCCGACGACTGGTACTATATTTATATCACACATGTATATTTAATGTATGAATACTTTTTATGGGTAAATGCAATATTTTAGTTTTAAAATGGAAGCAAAAATGTTTTATGTGTCAAACTGTTTAAATATTATATTTACATTGTCTCGAATTTAAACCCTCGTTTCTATAATATAATACTCTTGTTGTTAAGTCAAAAAATTATTGACAATAATGAAATAATTCTTAAATGCATTAAATTAATTATTTTTTAATTTTTTCCTTAGTGACGGGATTAAAATATTAGTAATATCAAATATAACTTTATTTATGTGGATATATAAATATGCATATGGATTAAGGTATTATTAGTAAAATTAATATGGAGATTCTTATATTAAGAGTTGAATTACATTTTATTTTATTTTTATTCAAAAGATGAGCAAGCTAGCCTCAATACATTAGATCAAAGGGCAAATTGGTCTTTTTTGTTAAAAAATTCATCTATTTATATTGTTAAAAAGTGGTGTGGTTGATGAAATAACCATAAAGTGATATGCGATGAACCAATTTTTAACACAAAAATGAATAAAATTTTTAAAAGAATGACTAATTTTTTCTTTGGTTAACGAATAAGGACTAACTTGTCCATTTTTTAGTGGAGGGGTAAAATGCAATCTAAAACCTCCATGTAGAGTTGTCCATGGGCCAGGTTAGGCCCTAACAAAATTCTAGGCCCAATTGATAGGTTCAGGTTGGCCGAGCCAAAAAATGGGCATAATTTTTTGCCCTAGCCCAGCCTACTCGTATTAAATTTCTTTATTTTAATTTTTACATAATAAATTAAAAATATATTGCTAAAATATGTGCAATTTAATAAGCAAATGCCTCTAAAATAGTAGCAAATTTAACAATAAAACAAGAGCTATACAATATCCGAACAATAACATGATAATGGTAGCAACATAATACTAAAAAAAAAAGCAAAATAATGAGAAAATAAAAACAAAATAGTGAAAAAAACAACAGTTTTTTTTTTGCAAATTTGGGTCGGGCCTGAGCCAAAAAAACATTATCCGAGGCTCAGCCCATTTTCTAAACACGCCTTCTTTTTTACTCAAAATATATTTTTCGGACTTATATTTCTACTCAAATCCTCTCACTTTTTACCTTTTACAAGGTAATATTTAAATAAAGAAAATATAATTAGTGAAATAGATAAATGAATTAATGTGATAAAATGATGCATTAAATATGAGAAAATGGACATAGTATCATGTGGATCCATAAACGCCAGTTAAGATCTGTTATAAAACATATAATAATATAATAATAGAGTTGAAAGTGAAACCTGAGAATTCTGGGACAGGTGCTGTAATGGGGTGGCCATATGAACTACAAATTGACAACCTTCAATTGCAGCTTGAAACTCACTGGGATTGTATATATCAGCTTCATACAATCTTAACCTGGTTTCTGCATTTGGGAGGCTTTTAAGTAGCCCTACCTTATAAGCATCTCCTGCAAGTCGCACCATACAACTTAGATACCAAGAACAGACAGATGAGCCAAAGACAGCGAAGAGAGAAGAAAAAGTAACCCAAATTCCTCGTAGTTGCGTGAACAATGTGTCCCTTTTCCAGGAGCCTCTTGACAAGCAAAGAACCTAGGTAACCGGCAGCACCAGTCACGCACACCTTACTCTCCATCCAATGCAGAGCTCTCTGTGACCTTCCGGGATCTTAAATGGATAAGAACAAATGTGGGGAAAATGTAATATATGGATAAGAGAGGAAGAAGCCTTGTAGGCTACGGCTGAACCGGTTTGGCCCCCGTTCTATAGAATAAATTGCACCTGACACCCCTCAATTATGACCCTTATTCTGAATTAGTTCCCAAACCTCAAAATATTTTATTACATCTCTAAACTATCGATGTTATATCAATAAGGTCTTTTAATTATTGAAATTGTTAATTTAACTATTAAATGACACGTAAAATCTCATATGATATATTTTAAAATGAAAATTTTAAAGAAAAGTAAAATATTACTGCATAAGTTTTAAAACTAAAAATGAAGTAAAACAAAAGACAGAGAACTATAGTTTTTGTTAGAGTAAAAATTTCGAAAATCTCAAAATCAATATTTTTTCAACATCCATCTTTACAATATTTATTTTTTTTAAAAAATTATTTTAAATTATGATACATAAGATTTAACATATCTTTTAACACTTAAATTAATAATTTTAATAACGAAAAGACATTATTAATAAAACATCGATAGTTTGAGAATGTAACTAGAATATTTTAAAATTTAAGGACCAATTTAAAATAAGAGTCATAATTTAAGAATATTTAATGCAATTAACTCTTAAATATTTATTTATTTATTTTGATACAACCTATACACAATTGGGAAAAGCAAATCACTACCCGACACACATGCACCACTAATGAAAAATTCCTGCAACATAGTCTCATAGCATGGGTATAGGATGAACACCATACACTAAACGTTAGAGTTTTTTATATTTTTTTATTAATATTTAACTAATTTTTAAAATCTTCATTTTAATTTATAATTTTAATAAAAAATATTTCAAAATTTTACAATTAAATGGAGGCTCCATTTTTCCTGCATGTAACTTTTTTTGATGTTCACACATTTTCTTTCAACAAATAAAGAAAAAACATTAAATTTAACATCTAAATTTATATTCTTGCAAAATTTATTTTACAATTAATATCTTGTTGTAATAGGTTTCGTATCGAAATATTATTGTTGTATTAAAGATATCGTAACTAATTTTATTGTAACTGAAATATTTTTAAACAAATTGTTAGAACCTTTAATTGTTCCATGACGTGTTCAAACAAGCTTTGAAACTTAATTATCTTCAATTATCTCATGAACGGTTAGAATTTATGTTAAAATGAATGCTTGTTTCATAAAATTTTTTAATCAAACCAACAACACCCTAAATGCGGGGAAAGCTTATTTTCTTGTTGCTATGAATGGTTGGCTCATGTTTTCTTTAGATTATTCTTCAAAGTTTGTTTGTTGATAATTTCTGGTGAAAATAACCAAGATAAGGTATTATCTTGGTGTTGCAAAATGTGATGACTAAGCTTATATATTGGCAATTTGATAGCAATTGTAACGTCCCTAACCCGAATCCGTTATCGAAATAGAGTTACGGAGCATTACAGGAATTTTAAATTTATTTATCAGATATTTTATTTCATTTAGTATTCATATTTGAAACCAATCAAAATCAAACGTATTATCCCTTAAACATACTTATTTTTCTCGACATGTCTTACTTGAATTTATTACTCGTCTCAACATATTTAATTTCCTTGTATCAACGTATCAAAGATAATCACATATTTACATGTCATGATAAATATCATACTCTTGCCATTTCTTTATAAACACAAATTAGTTAATTCATTATATAAAATATTTCATATACCATCAACTCGTATTTCCTTATATCACATAATTAGATTACACGAACTTACCTGGCTAAATTGCAGAAATACCAAGATTCAGGGGTATTTTGGAAATTTTCTATTTTTATTGATTTTTCAACCGATCTTGATCTAAATTAATAATTTCATTCAATTTATTAATTTAGACAATAAAATAATTCATTTCACTCAATTTGGTCATTTTTTTATATTTTTACAAAAATTACCTCTAAAGTTTTACTTTTATTCAACTTAGTCCCTGAGTCTAAAACATGCAAATTAGCCATGCTAGCCAAATATTTATATATTTTTTCCTCCTCCTCCTCTCCATTCCACATCCTTAATTTATATAACATGCTTATAAGTAACATTATCTATATTTCACTATTTATTTATAAATTTATTCAAAGCTGTCCATTTGAGTCATGGTCACTAAATTATTTATATTTTGAGTTACAGAATTCCAATTTAAGATCCGCTTGATGTTTTAGAAACTAGATACAAATATTTTTCTACCATAAAAATTTCAGAATTTATAGTTTAGCCAATAAGTACAGTAAAATCTTCAAACTTGACTCTGTTCTGCTGTTTGACAGCTTCTACCTTTCTTTACTAAAAATTAATTTTCTCTTAGTACGGGACTTGGATGATGTTCCCGTTTGTTTCTATTAAAAATAGACTCATTAATTATTTAAACATGTAAATTTAAGCCCCTAATTATTTTTCTCCAATTTTTGATGATTTTCCAAACTCAAAACAGGGGAAACCGAAATCATTCTGACCTTGTCTCACAAAATTTATTATAACTCGTAATTTACAAGTCCATTATTTACACCGCTTATTCTATGAAAAACTAGAATCAAAAAGCTTTAATTCTATG
The DNA here is from genome assembly GCA_005393395.2 of Gossypium australe. Classification (NCBI taxonomy): domain Eukaryota; kingdom Viridiplantae; phylum Streptophyta; class Magnoliopsida; order Malvales; family Malvaceae; genus Gossypium; species Gossypium australe. The sequence goes on along the minus strand of CM016624.1, from coordinate 11,881,079 downwards.
TTTTATTCATCCTCTAATTCTATTTCCACAATTTTTTGTGATTTTTCAAATTTAACCTACTGTTACTGTACAAAACTGTTTCTTATAACTTATTTTACAATTAAATCCTTTACCCAATTTTAACTTGAAATTCTATCAATTTAACCCCTAATTCACCAATTAATTCAACATAAACTATATTCAAAAGCCTAAGAACTTTCAAAACTTTAACTTAATTTCAACAAAACTTTGTTTTAAAACTTTTAAAACATAAAATTTAAATAAAAAAGACTTAATTGACTTACATATTAAAACTTCAAACTCTCAAACCCTAATTTCTCCTTTTCTTTTCTTCTTTCTTTCCCCTTATTTCGTCTGAACTCTCTGCTTCTTTGTTTCTTTTCTTCTATTTAATAATAACAATACATTATAATAATTAGAATAAATATCTATTTAATAACAAATATTTAAATTACAATTGTCATAATTTGTTAATAATACAAAAATCTTACAATATAATTATTTACTTAATAAATATCTTTCAAATAATAAATATCTATTATACCATTAATTATATATATATACAAATGTACACATATTTTTCACTACATTTGTACATCATCAATACCATACACTTGTCATATATTTAATTTGTTTATCAAATAAAAATCTTATAATATAATAATTTAATAAATATCTATTTAATAATTAAATATAAGTATTACAAATGTATGTATTTTTATTAATACACTTGTATTAAATCATCACCATACATTTATCTTTATTTAATTTATTTCTTAATATAATATTTATAATATAATTAATTTTAATAATTAATTTTATAATTAATTTATATATTTATATAATTAAATGATTGTAAAAATCTATGCCGCCTCAACCTCCAAATGTGGCTTAATTGTCCATTTGGTCCTTATTATTTTCTTTTAATCTATAATTAAACTTTTACCCTTTATTCAATTTAGTCTTTTTTTCCTAATTACTCTAAATTAAGTTAAATTTACTTGGTAAAAACCTAATTAAGCACACTACTAGACTCATAAATATTCGTAATAATTATTTACTAATTCGGTTTTCTAAGATTGAGGCTCGATATTACACTTTTCCGATGCCTGTGAATTTTGGGTCATTACAACAATAATGGTGGTCAGTTTTTTTAGTGCCTGTAGCATTTAGATTTTTCTTTTTTTTTTTTGGTATCAGTGATATTCTTTTAGGTATTTTTCTCGAGAGTTTAATTGATTATAAGTGAGGATTATTTTGGGATAATAATTTGGAACAATTTGACTTCAATATTGGGTTGCAAATATTAGTTGGTGTAAAGGTAATTTGGGGTTTGGCCAATAGTTGATCCGGATAAATTATTAAATAAAATCAATTTCTAAGTAAGGCTTTGAGAGTAGGATTAGAAAATCCAACCGAGTTAAATATTGCGTATTATCTCTCCTTACTTTGTACCTTGTTTTATTAACATTTGCTACTTTAACATTAAAACATTTATAATTCCTATTCAAATATGATATATTTTAAATATTTATAATTTTTATTTATGATTAATATGTGCTTGAGGATTAAATTGATAAAATAAAATATTGAGGACTAAATATGTCATTATATCAGTTAGAAAAAGGACACATGATTTTTTCTGTTATTAACAGCAGGTGACTAAATAGAAAAGAATACTAATATTAGTGCCTAAATTGAAAATTTTTATGGTTAAGTGTTTGAAAATAGAAAGGGGGTAATAGTTGGGTTATAATTTGAAGAGTTTAATCCTGAGTACCGAGAAATTTCAGGAAAAAGAAACGACTGGGCCTTTTATCCATAAAAGGGAAACCCAACACTTCACCAAATAGGCCAACAGCCTGGGCCTGAAGTTTAGCTTTATGTGGACTAATTGAAGAAAAACCCCAAATTTAGGCCATATAGGATTTTTTGATGGACTTATAGTTGGCTCCACTGAATTATCTAAATCAATTTCATTGGTTAACATTATTTTCCAACGGTTTCAATCTTGTTTCCACCTAGACATTTATTTTTAGTTTGGTGCGTTTAATTTTTTTTATATCATGTTGTAGTGTTATTATAAAATTTAATCTCATCGCTATTATTATTTTTACATTAATCATGAATAAATACACCACCCTAAGTTAATACTTGATGCAATTACAATTAAAAACAAAATGAGTTGCCGGATACAAAAATTATATCTTTAATGTAATACAGATACTGTATTTATACACAACTAAATTTCACCTTCGAGAGTGTTAGATTACCTAACAAGTAAGGAAATGATTGTAAACAAATGTGAGATATGTTCTTAAAGGAAATGATGGGTTTTAGCTCTCCAATCATTATCCTTTTCACAATGATTGCAGTAACTTTGATTTTATGACTTCTTAAAGGTGGCCTATCTTTTCTCTGCTAATTCTCTGAAATACCAATCAATTACACCATTCTGTCCAAGGGTTTCGTTTAGAGTTACATTAATTCATTTTTAAATTATACTTAATATATCTTAATTTATTCATTTTTAGGAGGTTTACTCTTTACAATTTTGTCATTCAATTTTTAAAGCGTTTTCATTTTAGTCACTTAACCGTTAAATCTCTAATTCCTGTTAACTATATACGCCACACCATGTTCTCACTTTCATTTTGGTCACCCAACTTCTAAATTACTTTTATTTTGATCATCCAAAAAAATATCGTTTTTAAAGTAATGGTTGAGGTAAAAAAAAATTAAGAATTAATGTGAAAAAGCAAGAATAACTAACGGTAAAAAAAAAATCCTACCATCCTAATCGGCTCCCTAAAGAAAGTTCAAAAACTAAATTTTGTTTGCTAAACGGGTCCTAACTATATACATCTTTATAGTGCTTTGCCCAATTGATCGATACCTTAATAATTTCCATCCAACTCCAAGATGATCCTTAGAAAACAAAAAGGTTTCAATTCTTCCATAAGCGCCATGCAATCAATCCAAAAATAGTTGACCAAGGCACTTTTATCTGCAATCGTCACTCGTTATTATCTAGATTTGCCTTAACCCAATTTAACAGGTTTCCAGAGAAGAACTGATGTCGGCTATTTCTTGGAACAAAATAACTCTAGACTTCTTTAGCGGTTGGAGAATCCCTTAGGACGTGTAGAATATCTTTTGTTTCGTGATGACAAACTGGGCATGCCATATTTTGACCAGAGAAAAAACCGAACAAAATGCGGTCCTTGATACTTCCTAACGCCTTTCTACCCAATGTCTCGTGTGTTCCACGTAGTTTCTTTGATCATTTAATGTGGACTTTTAACTGAAAATCTCCCATTTTGAGTATATGATATTCCGTTGTAAAGATCTCATGGGGTAGAATATAAAATCATAATTTTATGATTCAAACTTCCACCTTTGCTAATAGAGAATATGTCTCAAAGCTTACAAAAAATCTATTTTTTTCGAATAGATGGCAATTACTTATTACAATGGTATATTTAAATTAATAAAAATAATATTAAAAAAATAAATAAAATTTGACTTATACACACTCGTTAAGCTAAGTTTAGCATTGAATATATATAGGGAGAGAGAGATAGTGTTGTATAGGTTGAGTTAATTTCGGAAAGGAGGAATACTGACAAATGCAAAACAAAAAAAGGTCTTATGAGCTCTTCTTTTTCTGGACCATATATTGGAAAGAAAACCATTGGATTGCATATTATGGTTGGAGCTAGTAGAATGGGCAGGGTAGGTGATTAGTCACAATCTATTCTAACTTTAAACCCAAAAAGAAAGGAAAAGATAAACTCATTGGACGCTAAACCCCTCAACAATGTGTCACTAGTTGTCCACTGTTTTATTTAGGTAGGTTAATTATTATAACGGTAAAAGTGAATATCGTAAAATAGACTAAAATCAATAGTGTGATATGTGTTTATTAATTTATATGTATGCATTTTTAAATAATAATTGGATAGGGTAAAGTAATGAGTTACTTATGGATAATGCGAATACCAAATAAAAATGGGTGGTTTTGTTTGTAATAATAAAAGAAGATGAATAATAGGGGGGAAAAGTTGTAATTACCATCTAATTCTACTTAATTGCGTATGAATGAGTCCTCCTTTCCTGTTTGGGCCTCTTTGTTATATAAATTGACAGCCTAAATTACTCATACTCACGTGCATGACATAATATATGAGAAAACCTTATTGTTTGCTAGAATACATTAATCCATCCCTCTAAATATACAATATAGCAATATAGCTGATGAGGGTTAACCTTTTAATTGCGTATGAATGAGTCCTCCTTTCCTGTTTGGGCCTCTTTGTTATATAAATTGACAGCCTAAATTACTCATACTCACGTGCATGACATAATATATGAGAAAACCTTATTGTTTGCTAGAATACATTAATCCATCCCTCTAAATATACAATATAGCAATATAGCTGATGAGGGTTAACCTTTAGTGTAGGGTCGGTTTTTGGATTGTCTGAAAGTGTAGTCGTTTAGGGTTCAGGGTTAGAAGAGGCTAAAAAAAAATATTTTTTCAATTTTTTATGTGGAAAAAAAATTCAGACTAAGATAAATTAATTAAATATTTAAGGCTTTCAATTTTTCAGCATAAATATTTTATCTCTTAAGGTCTCAAAAGTTTTTAAATTTTTATTTTATTATATTTTATAATTTTTTAAAAATAAATCTAATTTATTATTTTGTCGAAAGTGCAGATACAACTGACCTGCTTTAGTGAAAATGAAAAACGTGGGTATTTTGAAGGGAAGAAAATAGCTTTGAATTCAGACCACATGATGTTGGAGTCGGGACGAGGAAATTGAAATCTTTGCCTTTCCCTTGTATATTTGTTTGGACTTTTGCCAACCCCTAAAAAAATAATATCTCAACAAAATCTTAAATTATCAAAAGTGATGGTATTTTTAAAAGGAAGATTTGAATTTAGAATAATAATTAAAAGGTAAATTATTAAAATAGTCATTTTGTTTGTCTTGTGTTATATTTTAGTTATTTATTTTTGAAATATTACGTTTTAGTTACTTACATTATTGTGTTGTAACATTTTAGTCACCGAGTGTTAATTTCTGTTAACGGTGTAATGGTAAGCTGACGTGGCACGTTAAATCATTATTTTAAATGAAAATTTTAGGTTAAAGTATACAATTGGTTCCTTTTTTTTGAGCAATTTATTTTTTTGTCTTTTACGTAAATGGAGAAGGGGAGAAAATAGAGGGAGAAGCAAAAGAGAATGGAAAAAAAAATAAAAAAAAAGGAAAGTTAAAAAAAAATAATTGCTCAAAACAAAAAAATATGGAGACCAATTGTATAATTTAACCTAAAATTTTGTTTGAAATAATGATTTGACGCATCACATCAGCTTATTGTTACGTCGTTAATGACAATAAACAGCTTAGTGACTAAATTGTTACAATATGATAACGTAAGTAACTAAATCGTAACATTTTAAACATAAATGACTAAAATATAATCAGAGACAAATAAAAGAATCTATTTCAATAGTTTACCTTAGGTATAAATTTCAAAAATATTAATTTTTATAAATGGATATAAGAAATTCCTGGACTTAAAAAAAACAAGAAAATGACTCTGCTTGGGAAAGCATGCTTGCCGGGCATTGCATTTGCACACGCCATTTGTTTGTAGACTTCTCGTTGCTTACTGAGTGATTGGGCTTTGTCTCTAACCTTTGTTTTTAACTGTAATTTAATTAAACTTAAATATTAGGTACCATAATCCATTCGAGCAGCAGATACCACAAATGAAATCGATGTTGACACGTCAGTCGTCCTAATTTTTAGAAGAGAAAATTATTGATAATGTTTTGTGTACGAAATTTTTCAGGTTGCCAGTGGCAGACGGTAATGTTGGATTGGATGGAACGGAAGTAGAATCAAAGGAAAATATCCCGCTTTTGATTACATCGCAATAAAAAGACATGAAGCACTGAGAGTGAGAGGTACTTAATTGATGTCATAAATGTTATACTCATCTATTCTAGAAGAAATTGATATTGAAATTTTACCCTGCAATGTCCTTTTCACTATGTCTCCTTTCTTTAGATTGGTATACGCCCAGTATGTTGCCAAAGATGGATGTATTCGCAAAAAACTATAATCAGCATATTACAAACACTAACAATTAAAATATATTCGGAGTTAAATTAAAAAATCTTTAGATAGAACCGAAACATGATGATTAAGTTTTCGTGTCCGTTTTATGATTAATGTTTAGAATTTGTGGCTGCTTTACCATTACACTCAACACTTATTGGAGATAAACTTTATTTTTAAGATATTATTCATGTCCACCGTCCATGAAAATTAATTTTTTGAGGTTCATGGTTAACATCTTAACAATATCATTTCTAAACTTTGATTCTTTTTATCTGAAAAGAGCAAGGTGAAAGTCCTTCAAGTTAAAAGGGGAAGTGAATACTCAGAGGTTTATATGGAAAGTGTAGTGAAGAATTTGATAATGGATGAATCCGATGAGAAGCCTGAGGTTGGGCTAATGGTTATGCCTGGCTTTTGGATTGGTGGCAGTGTCATCGAGAGCCGAGTTTATCTTTCCGGAATGAAGGTTAACGAGTAAATTACCAGCACTATGCAAATCTATCTAGAGTTTAATGAGTAATACACGTACGGACTAATATAGTGTGCTGTTTGTCTATGTGGTTTGTTGGTTATTGCTGTAGTAATTGTATCACGACATGGGAGCTCACTGTTTGTTGACAAAGTTCCTTTCTCTTTGTGTGCTTCAACTGTTCTTCTGGGTTTGATTGCCTGCAAGAATGCAGCAGACAGTCTATGCTTTTGCATTGGGACCTTAGATTACTGAAGAGCAGATGTAAGAAAGAGGTTATGGCTATGAAAACGTTGTTGTTCATCTCAAAAACGGCGTTTGATCATCAATGTTTCCGGTTTTTGTCAGGAGTGTAGTGCAAATCATAGTTTTAGTTTATTATTTGATGTTAGGAAAATTTTAGGTTTAGAAAAAATGTGTTTGAACAGTGTGATGAAAAATAGTTAATTTGGTGTTTTGGGCATGTAGATAAAAAGTGGGGTAAGAAATTAAAATCTCAAAAAGTATATTTTTGAAATAATTAAAATCTAAAAAAATTCAAAAAACCAACATAAGTGAAGGTATTTTAAAAAAATATATTTATAATTTTTTTTAATCCTTTGATAAATGAGAAACTTTATATTTTTATGCCTTCTAAAAATTTATTATTTAATTTAATTCCTTTTAAAAATAATTTAACTTTAATACCTCAAAAATTTATAATTTTTGACTTCGTTATTATAAAAAATGTTAATATATATTTTGCATGCTTAGCTTGTTCATTTATATTATTTTGGCACCTGAACTTATATCCCATCAATCAAGTTGATATCTCCGCACTAACACTATTAATTTGTGTTGACATGGCACTACAAACATGACACTACAAGTCAATTCGATGATACCATGTGGCAATCTCTCAGTATACCACACGTTGAACATAACTTTAAAAAGTTAAAAAAATATTTAAGAATATATAAATAAAAATATATACTTTTCACATCAAGAATAAACCTAGACAAATGGTTGTCCAGATTCATTTCATATGGAATTTTAGTAATCTTATATTTTATTTTATTTATAAAATATCAGTTTTTAGGTTATTTTATTTTAAATATATAAAATAATAAATTTATAAAAAATATAAACAATTAAAAATGCATAAAAAGTCTATAATATTTTGAAAAATATATAAAATAATTTATAAATTTATAAAAAATAAAATATATAATATATAAAAAACTAAAAATTTATAAAAAAAAGGATATAAATACATAAAAGAACTAAAAAGCATAACTAAAATGAATTTGAACAATAGTTTTTCAGATACATTTGAATTTAGACAACCATCTGTTTAGGTTTATTGTTAATATAAAAATTATACAATATTTTTTATTATTTTATATATTTTTTAATTTCACAATAATATAAATAACCTAATTTTTGTAAAAAATGAAATATATAAAATTATTAAAAACATATTTAAAACAACCAATTGTTCGAGTTCATTCTTGACATGAAAATATTTATATTTTTTTATTAATTTATATATTTTTAAAGATTTTTTAAATTTATGTTTTAATATGATATATTGAGAGGCTGCCATGTAACAGTATTGGATTGACTAACAATACCACTTCAGCACAATTAACGGTATTAATATAAAAGTACAAATTTAATTGATAAAATATAAATTCAAGTATCAGTTAAATAAAAAAAATAGATACAAATAAGTAAAACATATATCAACCCTAAAAAATGTAAAATTTAAAGGTCTATTGCAGACATTCTTCCATTTAAAAAAATGAATATCCCGTGAATGAAGCGTAGAATTGATTAGACAGGTAATATATGGTTTCTTTGGTAATTTTTTGACACTAACAAGTGACGGATAAGACAGATTATACTTGAAGAGTATAAAATCGATTTTTTTTAAAACAATCTAAATATAAATTGTAGAAATGAATTAATTTCATGTCAATGCCACTCCACCTACTTTCAATAAATGCTAGGCCATCACTAAGATGTGTTGCAACAAGTTTTTTTTCTTTGGTCGTTGGGTCCACCTCTTTGGCATGATTGGATGCCCATTCAAACTTCCAACTCTACAATGCAACGCTTCACTGTGGCCATCGGCCACACCAATCCCACCCACTTCATAAAATAAGGGAAACAGTCAAAACAGGAGGAGATGAAAGAACTTAAAACCAGAAACTCCCAAGAAACTCTTAATATTTAAACATATAGGCTAAGCTAAGCTGTAGTTACAAACAGATGGCCTGGACCATTTACAGGAGAAGTGAAAATAAATTTATATATAAAACATATATTAAACATAAAAATCTAGATGGCTGTACGGTCCCTCCACCTAGTAGCCACCTCGGAGAGTGCCTTGGTGGAAGACCCATTTTCAGAAAGTGCATTTGCCGCAGCTTCCTTCAGGTCCTTCATTCTATTTCGAACACCTTTCCCTTCTTCACCTTCCATTAGACCCTTAACAGCCTTTGCAATCTCGTCTCTGCAAACTAAACCGTTTTCGTTGGGTTCTGTTCGCAGTGCCACTTTAATATCTTGGGTTAGCATCGCGGCATTCATTTTTTGCTCAGCGTAGAGCGGCCAGGCGATCAAAGGCACCCCGTTAACGATACTTTCCAGAGTAGAATTCCATCCGCAGTGGGTTAAAAACCCTCCGGTAGAGCTGTGGCTCAGCACTTGAGCCTGTGGTGCCCACGATGGCACCACTAGACCCCGCCCTTTTGTCCTCTCCAGAAACCCATTTGGTAGAAAATCGAAAGGGTCCTTCTGGCTCTCCGCACTGAAAAAAGTGGCGTTAGCAACCTTATCGTTTGGGCTTCTTACAACCCACAAGAATCGGTGCTCACTCATCTCCAACCCCACCGCCAACTCGTTTAGCTGGTTGGAAGACAGGGTCCCACCGCTCCCAAAAGACACATACAAAACCGAGCCATGTGGCTGGTCATCTAGCCACTTCAGGCAATCCGTCCCATCAGCTTTGCCTTTGTTACTCGCATCAACGTTAACAAGTGGACCAACCGGGTAAACCGGGGGCTTATCGGGTTCTTTCTCTTGCAACGCCTTCGTTGCTCCTGCTTCCAACTCCACGAAACTGTTCACCATTATGCCTTCAGCCAATCTATACCTCTTTGCATGATGAAGCAACCATTTGTAAGCGTCGTTTTTCCTGTCTTGAGCCGGGTCAAGCAGTTCTTTGCCGCGAATAGGTATGCAGCCTGGAATCCTCACTTCAGGCAACTCCCTGTACTCGCACGAAACCATTTGGTCAAGCTTCGGCAGGTAATGAAACAGAGACAAGGCCATGGCCGTGGAGGGGTAAAATATGTACGGCGAGAGGTTGAATTCTCCGGTGACATCAAATGCGTCTGTCCCAAAAAGATCAACCACCAAACCGACGAGTTTTGTCTTTGCAGCCAGCGACTTCAAAGCATCCCGAAGGAACGACAGAGAACGAGCCACCGTTAAAGAAATAACGGTTTCAATCTTTGCGTCTTGAGGGAGGTCACTCAAGTCAACAGGAGGAAGGAAAACATAATCTATAGAGCTGGGAAGGGAATCCAGGGTTGATATTTGAGCTTTAGAAGGAGAATCAGCGGTGGGGATAACAAAAGTGACAGTGAAATTGTGTTGCTGTACAAATCGCTTAGCGAACTCAACGAGTGGAATAAGGTGACCCATCCCAGGACTAGGCAGAATCGCTATATGGGGTGTTTGCGTTTTCGCCATGGCAGTGAAAACAGAACCAAAAGAAGAAGAAAAAGAAAGTACTCTTTCTCTGTTTTTCTCGTGAAGTGTTTGGTATGAAGGAAAAAGAAGATGAAAGATGAGGTTTAAATAGATGGGTGGAGTGCGATTGTGGAATTATTTGTTTGTTTTTGGTGGTAGAAATGAATTTGTAGAACAATACAAGGTTGGGTTGATTAATGGAGTATATCTACTTAAAAAACCTATAATTTCTCCTTGATTGTTAAAAGAATATGTGGGGAAATAGTGATGACAGATGAGGCGAGGAATAGAATTTCTAGAGGAAAGGGATTTACAGCTATTTTAATTACAAATAGAATATTATGGAGGGTGGACCTTGTGATGTCAGTTCAGACGTAAGGCTTATGTTATATAAAAACTTTTTCTTTGCATTTCTTTATTTTATGTTTTGAGTTTTTTTATTTTGGGTCCTTTCTCGAGCTGTTATGGTGAAAAAGTGCAGCTTTTAACTCAAATCATTGTTGGATGGATTGAACTCGTCCCGCAAACACAAATAATAATTGCTTGGTTTCAGCTTTCGTGCTAGGCATTAGATTTTTTTTTAATTCCTAAAGGTAATTTTAATTATTATTCATAGTGATGTTCTTATTTAAAAGGTTCAAAAAATAATGGAAAATGTTTAGCTATTGTGTTTAAAATTTTATAGAAAATTAGAATCTGAACATTAATATCAATAATTTTTTTAGTCAATTATTTCATACTCCTCGGACCCAACAATAAAAGCTGTAGACATTTTGGCAAAAAAAAAAAGTAGTTGACTTTAAATTTATTGTAAATTTTGGATGACATGCTACGAATTAGACAAGAAGCCAGAATGTTGGGTAATTACAAAATTTTGTTAAATTTTTATTTCAAAAAATTTAAACTAAATAATTAATTTTTAGGACAGATAAATATACATATACATATATATATATATATATATATATAAGACTAAAAGAGTGAAATTGATTATTAATTTTTAAAAGGGACTAAAAGTGAAATTTACCCATTAACCTAACATGAAGCCGTACTTGAGATCTTATCTCAAATTGCGCAAAGATTGACGATTTTTAATTAATTAAAAGGATTAGGAAACAGATGAGACTATTAATCCAAAGGATAGAAAAAAATAATAGGTCTTCAATCATTTTGTAAACAATTTCCAAGGTAATAAAATAATAAACGTTATGTCCATGCAGTCGCAAACAAACCTGTCATGACGGTACGGTGATGAAAAGATGATGCAAAAATAAGCAATTTATGTGCCCCCACTTCTTAATTATTGCTAATAAAAACGACCACAATCCCTGATGTCTGCTAATTTCGATAAACCCGAGTTGTTAATTAACTAATAAATTATGTTGGCTGAAAAGTTTACTGTTATTTGAGAGAAAGTACGTAGTACGTATCAGTTATTTATTACTTTTAAATTTTATCGATTTTCCTATCATTTTGGACCCTTTTTTTAAAAAAAAAAAAAAGAAAAAGAAGAAGAAGACAGTAGTTAAGGTTGCTAGACGCTTCGAAGTGGAGCAACTTGGTCTGAATTGGGAAGGAGCAGGTAGTATTGCACACGTGTGATCCAGACCCTTCTTTTTTAAGGTCAATAATGGAGATGGGAATCAAATTTGAATCAATATGTAATGGTCAATAGTCAATACGTACCATTTACAAAACAAATTAAGCAATAAAATATTTTTATTGTTTTAAGAAGAACATAATATTTATTATAAAATCTAAATTCCAAAAAATTTTAATTATTACATAAATATTAAAAACAACTTGTCATTATATAAAATAAATAATACAAATTTAAAATTGAAATTAGAGTAACTTTAGCAAAGAAAATCTATTCATGATGAGTATAAGAAGTTTCTTTCATTTTGTTACAAACAAAATACGTGAGTGGCTAAAAAAATTACAATATGCCTGCATAGTATTTCTACGAAATACATGTGTATCTTAGAAAGAATAAATTTAATTTCAGTATAAAAAGGTAAAGTTAAATTTATTGTGCAATTTAGGCATAATGATTTATTTAGTCTTCAAACTTTAAAAAAAAAAGTCATTCTACTCATCTATTTAAACTTTTATCTCTTTTAGCTATTGAACTTGTCCTATTTGCCAAATCTACCCAAAATAAATGAAAAAACTAATGTCTGTTAACTTTAATGATATGATATACACATTAATTATTTTTTAAAATTTTTAAAATATTAAATAAATGATTAACATTATTAAAATGGTGTAAATATATATATATATATATATATATATTTAAAATCAATTTTAAAAATTACTTAGTTGTTAACATGGCATACACGTGGATGACATATCAATAAAGTTGACAAATGTTAACTCTTTCATCAATTTTGGGTGATTTGACAAACAATACAAGTGTAAAGACGGAAAGAGGTAAAAAATTAAATGATGAACTAAAATAAATTTTTTTAATTGAAGGGCCAAATAAATTATTATATTAAAAAAAGGAATTTCATAAACTATTATGAGTTGAATAGAGTATAAATAAGATAATAATTTTACTTTTTGGTACTTACAATTTGGAGAAGGAAAATACATTAACAGCATTTAATTTTGCTTAGATAATAAATTTTTTATTCAAATCTATTTAAATTAATTTATGTTTGATTAGATTAAAGGAGTAAAAAGTTGTGACTGAATTTTTATATGTAAACTAAAAAAAATTGAAAATTTAATCATACACTCCATTACTTTTTCATTCATTAATATTCAATATAATAACCATCATCATTTAATTGTGTAGAATTCGATCCATTTATTTAATGTAAAAATTAATTTATAAATGATGATTAAACATGCGGGAAAAAATTGGAGTGGAGCGAAACCTACGACGCACTAAGTAAAAAGTAAATTAATAAAAGAACAAATAAAAATCTAAGCATGAAATACGTGAAGCTACTTTTCAGCTGTTTTGGTATTGCAGCGACTTGTTATTCTCCAACGTGTAAAAAGGGAAAAAGAAATCAGCGAATGTATGATGAATTTATTAATTTTATCTTTTCTTTAATCATGAATTTCCCTATTTCTGGACTGACCTTTAGTTAATAGATATCAAAATGGTTTCATGTAACGTTTTGACTTATGCCTTACCACTTTATGATGACAAGCATAACTAAAAGGTGGATTGGATAGATTATAGATATAAACCATTAAGTTATTGGAGCAATAATGTGAAGTAGAGTTGGATCGGCATGCAACGCAACAAACTTAAAATAAGGCAACCCTATTCCTAATAACCTTAAACATTCATCCAATCCAAGCACCATTAGAGTTATAGTGGCGCACAGCTTATATTATACGCGCACAATCACTTACCACCAATCTTTTCTTTAGAATAATTGAATAGATACAGGCCTCACAATATTCTATCTTTACCAAAAACAATCACTTTTGGAGACTAAGAAATGGCTATTTGGATTTTGCTTTTTATCAATAATTTGGGATTGAAAAGCTGAGATGTTAAAGCAATCATTGAAATGTTAAAGCACTTTCAAACTTGGTAAATATAAGATGATGGAAAGGAAAATTGGACTTCATATCATATGTTGTTATCTTCCTTCCATTTGACCACTAATTGGGACAGTGCTCTCGTTGATGACCCACTTTCACTCACAGCCTTGGCAGCAGCGTCCTTGTACTTGCTCATTTCTTCACGAATGATCAACCCTTGATCTCCCTTCATCAAACACTTTACGACCTTTGCTATTTCTTCTCGTTCCACAATACCCTTTTGGTTAACTGTTGGCCTCAATGCAACGTTTATGCCCTCAGTCAAAAGAACCGCATTCATTCTTTGCTCTGCATATAGAGGCCAGGCAACCATAGGTACACCGTTGGCTATGCTCTCAAGGACCGAATTCCACCCACAATGGGTCAGGAACCCACCAGTTGAACCATGACCCAGAATCTCCATTTGTGGAGCCCAAGATGGCACCACTGGACCCTTTTCTTCGTTTCTATCCAGAAACCCTTGTGGCAAAAAGCTCAAAGGTTCTTTGTTGTTTTGTGAATCATAATAGGAGCCCATAGCAGACATTTCATTCGGTGGTCTTACAACCCATAAAAATCTTTGGTCACTCATTTCTAAGCCCAAGGCTAATTCGTTGAGTTGATCCAAGGAGAGAGTACCCCCGCTGCCAAACGAAACAAACAACACAGAGCCGCTAGGCTGATTATCTAACCATTTACCACACTCAGATTCATCAATCCCACCACTCGAACCGGTTTGTAAGCGTGGCCCAATAGCGTATACAGCAGGCTTATCGGGTTCCTCCAGTTGCAAAGCCTCGATGGTTCCTGGCTCCAAGTCTTTGAAGCTATTCAATATCATACCCTTAGCTATACGGTATCGCTTCGCCTGGTTAAGCAACCACTTGTATTCATCTTTGCTTCGGTCTTGCAGCTCTGCTGGAAAATCTCTACCATGAACCGGGACGGATCCTGGTAATTTCATCGGTTCCGGAAGGTCCTTGAACTCACAGAAGACAGTCTCGTCTAACGTTGGCAAGTCAAACATAAGAGCCAAGGACAAAGCTGAGGAAGGAAAATATACATAGGATGGAATGTTAAATTCCATGGCAACGTCCAAAACATCAGTGGTAAGAAGATCAACGACCAATGCCCTGGACCTGTTACTATCTACCAATGGCGGATGGAAGACATGGATCGAGTGATTGCGACAAAGGCATTCATTTCAGGCTGGGAGCTAACTGGAGGAACAAGTATGGGTTTTATGGTTCCAGGGAGAGCATGAAGGAGGTCCTTTTGTGCGTTTGTTGGTGGCCCAATTGTGAGAACGATGAGTGTGATAGCTAAGTCGTGGGAGTGAACGAGGTCTTTGGCGAATCCGATTAGTGGAATGAGATGTCCCATGCCTGGAGTCGGTAACATGACTATGTGGGGTTTCTCTTCCATGGTCGATCTGCAAAAGCAATGGTGTAAATTTGAATATGCTATCGGATGGCACAAACGTAAGGCAGAGTGTTCCATAATATATTACGTGCAAAATCGAATCTTTGGTAGTTAGGTTCAGCCCCTATAACCAAATTATTAAAATTTACTGTTCTTTAATGGTTTGTGACCAAATTATTAAAATTTACTGTTCTTTAATGGTTTGTCATTTTGTTTGGAATATGCCTATTCCAACGGTTCTCTAATGCGACGCCTTTGGTGTCTCTTTATTTAATCATCTACTTTGATTTTTAAGGACTCTATTTTCTGCTATTTTCCAAGAAAAAAGACCTAATCAAATACCGGATGGAGCGTCTGAGATATTTATAAAATGGGACCACTTAGAATACGAATATCCTTAGCAGCCTCTGCTTTGTTCTTTGCATACACGATGCACTTAACACCGACTAGATTACTAAAATGATATCTTTATGGGAGTTTAGATGCCATTAGGTAGTTTAATTTTTTGTAATTTTGAAACATGTCACCCAACTTTGCTTGATTTTCGGGCCATCAAATGTAGACGGTATCAAATGGCTTTACTTCGAAAAGGATTGGAGAAGTTAATCGAATTCCTTATTATTAAATAAATCAATTTAATTTTTATATTATTAAAATAAATCTAATTTATAACAAAATTGACATCTACCGTATAAAAAAATAATTATATATTAAAAATTATTATTATTTCGATAGCATGTCTACTCTAAATGAAACAAAAGTTTTTAGGCCCATTAAATATTTACTTTGCAGTAAATAAATTTCTTTTAATAGTAAAAGGGTTAATTTGAGTTTATTAAGACTCTAATGACAAGGAGTTTTGAGAAACATGTAAAGAGTATGAAAAAGCAAAATATGATTCATCTATTTTACTAGAGCAAGTGGGAGATTATTGGGTCTAATGCTTTAAGTGTAGTTTTCATAATGGTATGCAATTAGAGAGAACTCAGTCATGATTAGAGGTGCTCATGGGCTGAGACGGGTCTGAAATTTTACTTAAGCCCGACCTGGATAAAAATGCTAAAACCTGGGCCCGGCTTGACCTGTCCGTATTTATTTTTATATTATTTTTAAATATATATAATACATCAAAATAAATATTTCCCAACAAATTGAAAATAAATTTTAAAAAATATGTAGAGTTAAATAATATTAAGATAGATGCAATTTAACAAGCAAATGCCTCTAAAATAATAAAAAATTAACAAATGCCTTTAAAATAATAACAAAATTAATAATAAAATATGTAATACCCCTTAACCCCAAACCGTCGCCGGAATAGGGTTACGAGGCATTACCAGACATATCAGACTAATTACAAATAATTCACAAATAAAATAACATTTATAGTATAATTATTAAATAAGTCCCTATAATAGACTTTCAAAGCTCAAAACATTTATTAAAAGTAGAATGTGACTAATTCGAATTTTCTAGATTTTTTTTTTTAAAATCCTATAAAAATTTCGGCAGCATTTCTACTTATTTTTTTACCTAACTCCCCCTGCAAATTCAAACCAAATCAACCAATACCAAATTTATCATTTTATAACTTCATATCATTTTCCTCATCTAAATCATTATAATTATTTATATACAACCAAAATCATTTAACTTTATGTATGTTTTTAATTCATATAACTATCTAGTACATGCCACTTAACAAAAAGGAAGAAATTCATCACCAAAATCTTCTTGTTGGAGTCGGGTTTGTTTTGGATGCTGGACCGGATCCGAAACTCTAATGACCTGCGCACGGAAACAACCGTACGCTAAGTATTTCATACTCAGTGGTATTACTATAAATCAAAATTACTTAACATTAATAAATTACAAACATCACCATAAACTTTATAAATTATTTGAACTAATTATACATAATTATATATATATCACTTCATAAATTTTAAATTCACATTTCATTTAACACATACTAATTCAATTCATAATTTAACACGTACATTCTTTCACATACCTTTCAATAGAGCCAAATCAATCCATCTCATTTTCAAAGTTCCATTTCAATTACTTACCCTATTAACAATGCTCGGACTCTGACAGATACGTGGATTCCACCCAAGCACACCAAAATATCCAACCCAATCACACCCGGAATAATATAAATCCTCCATAACACACCAGTATAATATAACCTCCAAAACACACCAATATATCATATCCTCCCAAACACACCAATAAGGCATTAAATGCCTCTTCGGATAAACCGAAGCATATAATAACAGAATCATCTTCTCGGTCGAGCTACAAATCTCCTCATCACATCACAAATCCAATGGCATGCCATTTGTATCAAATCTAGTCCGACAAGTTAATAGGGTATTCAAATCATTTCTCAATTCAATTTTTAATTCAATTCAAAACACACCTTTCATTTTAATACATTTTCCACTTTCTAATTACTAAACAATTTAAATACTCAACCATATTCACACTTCATCTCAGTCTCATTCATGTCAATAATAATACTTACCTTATAAATTACTTACCATGCATATGAATTTAAATATAACATTAACTAAATAGTAGT
This sequence comes from Gossypium australe, assembly GCA_005393395.2. NCBI lineage: Eukaryota > Viridiplantae > Streptophyta > Magnoliopsida > Malvales > Malvaceae > Gossypium > Gossypium australe. The sequence goes on along the minus strand of CM016624.1, from coordinate 11,863,168 downwards.
TTGAATTATAGTAATACAAACCCGAAATACAAGTTTACTCCTCCACGATCTTTTCTTTTCCCTTGGATGCCGATGCCTCGTTTTCCTTGTTAGCTATGAAAATAATAATAATAATTTACATTATTAATTACAGCATTAAATTACAGTAAATAATGAATTCTATTCAATTTCTACTCTTCCTCTTCATTCTACATTCTTTATACACAATTCTATTATTTACTTATAAGTTCTTTCAAAGCTGTCTACCTGAGTCATTGTCACTAAATTATCTATATCTCGAGTTACAGAAATCCAAATTAAGATCCGTAAATTTTATATGAAACTAGACTCATATATCTACTTTCCATAAAATTTTCAAAATTTTTAAGTTAGCCAATAAGTACAGTTTATTCTTTGAAATCACCCCTATTCTGTTGTCTGACAGTTCCGACCACTCTTTACTAAAATTTAATTATCTTTTTGTACAGAATTCAAATGATGTTCTAGTTTATTTCTTCTAAAACTAGACTCATTAAGGAATCTAACCATATAAATTATGTCCCACAATTATTTTTGTAAAATTTTTAATGATTTTTACAAGTCAAAACAGGGGATCTCGAAATCACTCTGAAAGTCTCATAAATATCTCAAAATACAGAATTTCTTTGCTTTCTCTGTTTCTCTCATATGAAAATAGACTCATTAAGGTTTAATTTCATATCTCATTCAACTTCTACTTCCATTTATACTATTTTTGGTGATTTTTCAAAGTTACTCTTCTGCTGCTGTCTTAAAACTGTTTTCTTATAACTCAATTTACAATTTAATCCTAATTAAGTTTACTTATTTTCTTAACTTATTTCATGCTTTGATTCTACTTAAATTCCTTCCATAATCAATTTGACTATCTAATTCATAATAAAACCCTAATTTATAATTTCTTCCAAATTAATCCCTATAGTAGAAAACTTATAGTTTACTTTACAATTTAATCCTTTTACTAATTCTACGTAGATTTCATTTAATATAATCCTTAATTCATCTTTTTCTTCAACATCAACTATACTTAAAAACCTAAAAACTCTTAGAATATCTACTTAGTTTCATCAAAATCTTGCTTTAAAGCTTCTAAAACATCAAAAATTAAGAAAATAGGACTTGATTGACTTACTATTTAAACTTCAAGCTTTAAAATTCCTATTTACCCCTTGTTATTTTCTTTTCTTCTTTCTCTTCTCTGTGTCGAGAGCCTTTCTGTTACTACTTCTTCTTCTTTTTTTTTTTTTAAGCTTTTGCTTTTACTCCTTTTTAATCCTTATCTACTTATTATATTATAATAATATAATATATATCTAATATAAAATTATATACTAATCATATACATTATAATTTAATATAATAAAACAATAAAAATCTTAGATTCTTATCATCATCTGCCGCCCAACTTATTCCAAATGGCTTAATTGCCATTTTGCCCTTTTTGCTTTCTTTTAATCTATATTTAGACTTTCACTCTTTATTCAATTTGATCCTTTTTCTTAATTACTTTAAATTAAGCTAAATTCACTAAATAAAAATCTAATTAATCACACTATTAGACTCATAATTACTCCAAATAATTATTTGCTAACTTGATTTACTAAAACGGAGGCCCGATAATACACTTTTTCCGGTGCCTACGGATTTTAGGTCGTTACAAAATAAGTTTTATACAATATCCAAACAATAACAACAAAATAATAGCAATATAATAGTAAAATTGTAGCAAAATAGGGGGAAAACAATAAAAAAAAAATAACATTCAAAAGCAAAAAAAAAATACAGATTTTTTTTTAGTGAATTCGGGCTGGGACCGGGGCCAAATATGCCTTACCCGAGGCCGACCCATTTTTTAAACGAGCCTTAATTTTTTTCCAAGCCCATTTTTCGGGCCTATATTTTTGCCCAAACCCTCCCACATCTCAGGCGGGCCGGGTTGGTGGCCCGACCCATGAGCAGGTCTAGCTATGATATTATAGTTAAATGACTTCGTGACTTAACAAATATATAATTAATAGGCGAAAACCTAAAACTTAATTATAAAATTTTTGAGCCCTAATTATATATTTCCATTCGATCCCTCCGCTAGCTCATTAAAACCATAAATGAATTGATTGTAAAACCAAATGAATGAAAATGATGAAGTTAGAGAAATGGGTCGCATTAATAAATGGATACGTTTTCTCATTGAGTACAGAAATGACTTAAAGATAAGGCTTAAGGACGTAAAAAGCCCTCAAACTTAAAAAAAAAAAAAAGCAATCAAGTCCCTCTTCTTTTTTTTTCTTTTTTTTTTCACTCAATTGAATACTTGAAATTTCAAAATACATCAAAAAGACCCTCAAACTTCTTCCAAAAAAGCAATTAAGCCCTTGCTTTTTTCACTCAATTGGGTACTTGAACTTTCAAAATGCATCAAAATGCCCATCAAAATTTTTCAAAAAAGCAATTAAGCTCCTGCTTTTATTAAAAATTAGAAAAAAATATTAAATTTTAGAAAAATATTAAATTTTAATAAAAATAAAAAAATTAAAATTTATTAAAAATTAGAATTTTTTTATAATAATCTTAAAAAATAAAAAAATTTATAAAAATCATAAAAAAAAATTAACGACCCCTAGTTTTTGTCAATTAAAGTCTTCATGTGTTGCAACACAGCGTGACATGTAGTGAAAGATGATAAAAAAATAGAAATCAATAAAAGTTATAGAAAAATTATAAGATACTTCTTTTGGTACGATAATTTTTATAATTTTTTTACGAAATTTATATTTCTTTACATTTTGTATAATTTTCTTACGACTTTATAAAATTTTATATTTCTATATATTTTATAATTTTTACGATTTTATAAAATTTTACAATTTATATATATTTTCTAATTTTTAATAAATTTTTAATATTTGAATTTTTTATTAAATTTTAATAATATTTATAGATTTTATAGATTTTAATTTTTTATAATTTTTAATTTTTAATAAAAGTAGGGGCTTGATTTCTTTTTTCGAAAAAGTTTGAAGATATTTTTTTTGCATTTTGAAAGTTTAAGTATCCAATTTGTAGCAGCCTGATTTTTTAGTGGTGTCGGAAACAGTGGTTCGAGGCCACCAAATCTGGCGAGTAAGCTTGTGAATTTTATTATCTAATATTTATGAGTCAAATATGGTTTTAAAAAGGGTTTTTGATTTGGAAATTTATGTTTTATAATGATTTATTAGGTCAAATGGTTTTAGAAAGTGAGGTATCGGGACATTGTTTCTATAAACCTAGCCGTAAATATTTTTATAAATATTTAAGGAGTTTCATTAAGATGGTATTAAAGTTTCGTTGAAAAATTTTTACTTTTTAATAGTTAATTAATTAAAAAGGACTAAATTGAAAAAGTTGCAAAACTTGCTTATTATAATGATAAAGTGATTAAATGGCTTGATTAATAAATGAGGAAGGACTTAAGTAATAAATAAACTTAAATTAAAAGATGAGGTTGCATAAGAGGAAAAAATAATAAAATAAAATGATTTAATGGCAAAATTGTAATTTACCTAAAAAAATAAACAAATTGAATTTAAAGGTTTTCTAGTTAGTTCTTCTTCAAATTCGGCCTAAACAGCCATAGGAGAGAGAGAGTTTAAGCTGGTTCTTCATATTTTTTCTTCATATGAGTTCAATTTTTACCCATTTCTTGTAATTTTTATATTTTTGAGATTGTTACAAGTAGGTCCAACTAAACCATACCTTTATTTTTTATTTTATTAAAAATTTTAGAAGTTTCCATTGATAAATATTGGATGTTTTTGATGAATAACATAGATTTAGAGCTTTGATTTTGTTGTATGGTAATTTTATAAAGTGATTTTGTTAAATATTGATTTTAGGATTAAATTATGAAAAGGTTAAAATATTAGGGTTTAATAGTTAATTTTTGGTTTATTAAGGGCTGTATGAAGGCCTAGAATATTTGGATAGATTATTGATTGAGAAAATTAGTTAATTTGATATATTAACTAATTAAGGGATTAAATTGCAAAAAATTGTAAAAGTTTGGGTTAATTGTATAAATTTGAAAATAAAAGGGGATTAATTGTGAAATGAATTAGAAATGAAATATATGCTAATAAATGAATAATTTTATATTTTAGATCAAGATCCCTAGATACTCGTGAAAAATGAATAATAGCAGAATAGTCCCTGAACATCTGCAATTACTACAATTCAATTCAGGTAAGTTCGTACGGTTAAAATTTAATATTTGTATAAATTTGATGAATGATATTATTCATTTATTCTATTTTTGGAAATGAATTATTGTTGGAATTATAACATCGAATTGGATTTTTGGTTTGAATGGAACGTGAGATTTGAGTACAATCGTAAGTTGGTGTATGATGGTATTTGTGGGAGGTATCAGCATTTTACCCAAGTAAACCGGGGTTCAGAACTTGTTGCGAACTCTCGTGTTTTACTTTCTGTTTAGCGTAATTAGGTGAATTAGCTCTTATGAGCTTCTGTTGGTGTATTCGGGAGGCCCAGCTCTTATGAGCTTCTGTTGATGATGTACTCTTATCCATAAGTTGTTCTTCGAATGAAAAGATTTGGGTAAAGTGATTTATTTAATGAACTTGAAAGACATGTTATTTATTTTTTTGTATTGATTTGAATACGAATGTATTTATAAATTGAAGTTGTGGATGAGAGGGAATTGACATGAATGGTTTTATTTATTTGACTTGTTATAGTAGGTTCGGTAAGATTTTTGTTTATAACCCTTCGAACTTACTAAGCTTCATTAAGCTTATTTATATTGTTTAATTTTTTGTAGATTTTCAGAAGGTAGGATGACCGGATCAGCACTCAAATCACACTATCTAACTTATCTAGGTAGTTTTTGAAACGTTCAATACGGTTTATATGACATGTATAGGCTTTTGTACGATTTTGGTCAAATTTTAGCTTATGTAAATATTATGAATAATATTTTGTTTATATAATCAACCTACATATTGGTAAGAGATTAAGATAAATTTGTGATGTTATAATAAGTGATATATGTATGTATGTATTTGAATTATAGTGAATTTTGGTAACTTGGTTAGATAAATTAATTAGGTAAGGTTGGATACTTGGTTGACATGTTTTTAAGTTGTCATTTGAAGTGCTTAATGGTTTATTAGTTGTATGTGGTGATAATGCATGTTTGAGACTTGATTTTTTTGAATGCGTTGTTATGACTTGTTCATGTGTAATTTGTTGAGGCTAGGTTGGTGTCAAATTGGGTGAGAAATGTGGCTTAGAAAATGGCTTATTTTCGTATACACGAGTAGAGACACAGGCGTGTGTCTCCGTGTGTCCCCTGTATCTTTTAGGAATGCAAGTCAGTATGCTTACACAGGCTAGCACACGGGCGTGTGACTTGGCCATGTGACCCAAGTCAGAGTTACACGAGTATGAACATGGGCTGAGACACAACCGTGTGTCCCTATTCCGAATGCCCACACAGTCTGAGACATGGGCGTGTCTCTTGGCCGTGTGACCCCTGTAATGTTGAAATTTTTAAATATTTCTAAAAGTTTTTCAGAGTTTCCGATTTAGTCCCGACTTGTTTCTAATATGTATTTCGGGTCTTGATGGCTCGTTTAAGGAACAATATATATGATTTTGATTGGTTTTATTATGAGTATTGATATGTAATGAAACATTTGAAATTTTTTTTTGATTGATTCGTAAACCCTGGTAATACTCTGTAACCCTATTTTGTCGACCAATATAGGTCAAGGGTGTTACATAACTGATTGCAAAAAAAAAAAGGGGTTTAATTACTTTTTTTGAAAAAGTTTGAAAACTTTTTTGTACCTTTAAGCCTAAAAATAATTAAAACTTATAAATATTATAAACATATAAAGATATAAAAAAATTATAATTTATAACCAAATTTAAAATTAATAAAATCATTTAAAATTCTATAAAAACGTATAAAAATTCTTAAAAAATCATAACAATTTATTGAAAATTATAAAATTTATTAAAATTTATATAAACTTATAAAAGTTATTTTAAAAAAATCATAAAACATGATCTGGACTGAATCAACCGATCGAACCAGTTAGACCAAAATCGACCTAGTTACCATTTTGAAGAAAGCCAGGTTAGCTTGGGGTTGAGTGGTTGAATCGATTTTTTTATTTTGATTTTTTTAATGTTTTATTTAAATAAACTGGACGGACCAATATTATTTAAATAAACCGGTGACCTGATCGTTTCAACCATCGGTTCGATTCTTAAAACCTTGGCCAAAATATTTCATACTGACATATGCTAATAGTAGGATAATAAAAAATTATAAAATTAATAAAAATAAATTCAAAATTAAGTGTTTTTGGTATAGTTAGACTGGTGGTCGAGCCGGTCAAGCTACCAAATTGGTAGTTCGACCGACTAGTCTAGTTTAATTAAACAAAATATGTAAAAAAAAAATAAAAAAATCAGTTCAACCACCCCGTTAACCAATCAAAATGCTTTTCTCCATGCTGGTACCCTTGTCGATTTCGATCTAATCGATTCGAGCGACTAATTTGGCCTAGTTCAAGTTTTTATGATTTTTTGTAATTTTTATAATTTTATATAAATGTAATATTTTTAATGATATTTATGTTTTTATAAGTTTATAAGAATTTTTACAAGTTTTTATAAAAGTCTAAATAATTTTTTATTTTTTATTTTATTAATTTATTAGATTTATTAGTTTTTTTATAATATTTATAAGTTTATATTAATTTTAATAATTATTTAAATATTTTTAATTTTAAATAATTTTTATAATTTTCTGATTTTTTAATATTTTTATGGGGAAATTATTAAATTAAATCAAAAGCTGCCATGTGTAACCTTAGGATTGGCCCGTTAGTTTTTTAACCATCAAGATGGTCGATAACAAAACCCGTTAACGGAAAGGATTAATTCAAATTTTTTTTATTAACACCAGGAGGGTGCGAATTTAATATAGAGTTTAATTGACTTTTTCCTATTTTCTTAAGGACCTTTTTGTCGTGTAAGCCTTAAACTTTTATAGAAAATATAGAATTGGGCCTATTATTGGAAGCCACAATGGAAGGGCCTCTAAATTAAGGGCCAGAGTTGAGCTCAAGTCAACCAATAGGTTAAAGAAAAAAAAACTCAAGAAAAGAAAGCCATAGTTTCGGCCAATCAGGCACTGCCCCAACTGGCCCGCTCTCTTTCTTTAAATGCGGCCGAGGTGCTTTTCTACTCTGCTGAATCATTGCAATTTTGGAGATCCGACGAAAAAGAAAGGCGGAAACTTATCGAAGGAGCGGAAGTAAAAGATGATTCACCGGAAATGGAGTTTGCTAACAGGCCCAGTTGTCATCCTCGGCGGCGTTGTGGGAGCCACCGTCGTCGCTCACTTTCTCTTTGTTGACGTAATTTCTTTTGCCCTTTCCCTTTTAGTTTTAAACCTAGTTGCACTTATAAATCGTAGATTAGGAATAATGTTTTTTGTTTTGGGGAATTTTCATTGATTTCGCCAAACATAAAGTTTCAAATTTTAATGAACTGAAAGGAGGGCCAGTTTTCTTAATATTGTGTTAGTTCACTCTTTTTTTTGTTTGAATCGAGATAGATGGAACATCTCCAATTTAAGGAACACGAAGATTTAATTGATTTTTTTAGTTTTTTTTTATGTTAGTTTATTTTGTATTTGGACTTTGAACTATAGTTGAATTGCACGAAACTTTAAAATGAAGAGAGTGCAATGTGATAAAGAGAATCAAAATATGGGATTCCATTGGAAATTGCAAAGGGTAATGATTAATGTGCATATGATGTGTTTCACTTTCTCCTCATTGTTTTTGTCAGGGTATTGTCATGTGGATTATGTTGAAATTGTAACTCCGAATTCATTTATGGGGGTGTTGCTCTGCCTTAACATCTTTCCGTAACTTTGAATATTCACAGGATCCATATCTTAAACCAAAGAAGAATACTGATCCACCACCACAAACCAAGTAGAAAGAAGCTGACCGTCGCTGTTCGCATTTGGAGCAAAGAAATGCCTAGGTCGCTGTTTGAAACATGAGTTGTTTGTTGAATAATATCAAATCTGTTTGTTTTGTAATTTGGGTTAGCTTCTGTTTTCTCTTTCTGAAATAACAACTCAACTACAAAGTTCTTGAACACTTGCATTGAATCTCAGAACATTGCTTAAAGTTGCACCAGACAGACTACTTTGCAAATAGACTATGATAAAGCAGGTTCCACCTATTGGTTCCGTATTTCCTTCCTTTTTTAGGTGTTCATTGTTTTGATTATATATATAACTTGCATTTTCTTTTTAAATAATTTGGGAAGGGGTAGAAATGTTAGGGATTGAATTGAACCCGTGCTTTTATGTTGCACAATACAAAGTATTTTGGCATTAGGTCAAGAGCTTGTTGGCCATTGTGTTTTAGTTAGACGCCTTAATTTGTGCATTTTATCTTTGAATGATAATCAAATTGTTGCATGCTTGCAGCATTCAAGGCTGAATGCGACTGTGTTTTGGACTTGAAAATAGTTTGGAATTGGTAGATGATATTGATAAATCCTTAAATAAGATAAAACTGATTGGCATATTGATAATACCTTGTCGATTCTGTTGTGTATAGGTGTAATCAGAATTGGTTTTATTTTCTTTTGAGATGCATATGGGTTAGGTTAAATTCTGCTATTAGTGCCTGTACTTTGTGAAAGTGGTAGATATAGTCCAAGTATTTTTATTTGATCAATTTTAGTTTTTGTACTTTTTGAATTGGTAAATTTTAGTTCTTGTACTTTTTAAAATTTGAAATTTTAGTCTTGGCCCAAACAATAGGAGCTAAACTCGTTTGGTGAAAATCAATTACTAATCTTGTACTATACTTACAGTTGTAGGTTGAATTCATTTTCTTCAATTGGATCATTCTAGATCTTATATACTTTTCAAATTCTAAAGTTCCGGTCATAATGCAAATGATATTCAATAATTTATTAATTGGATTTTTAATTAGTATTACGTGGAAATAATAAGTTGACATGACTTTACACATGATAATATGTTTGGAACATTTAATTTTGAAAATAACAAAATTTAACAATTATACTTAGTGAGGATTGAAACTTTAAAATTTGAAAAGGATGGATTAAATCTACAATTTTTGCCAATTACAAGAACTTATAGAGAATTAACCTATAGGTTATGGTAGAGATGAAGCAGCTCACCTTTGGTGTACAACTGACCCACCTTCGGGCTCCCAGATGTCCTGGATGCCATTTTTCAGATTTTCCCTTTCATTCCCATCTCACGAGGGAAGAAAAATCTCGTTCCTTCGAACTGAATGATACATTATCGAAGAATTATACAGCCCCCTGAAGTCCATAGAAAATGGCTAAATTTATTGATCTCTTCCTGTATCTACCATCTCCGTTGATAAAACATGCCGTCTGGTGAATGTTAACATGTTCGAATGCCCATAAAAAAAATGTAAGAGAAGGATCAACACACCCGGAAGAACATGCGCGTGAATGTTCGGGCATTAGATTGAATGTCCCAAGGAACAGCGAACGGCACTTCTTTCGCCCATCCTTGATTCAAATTACAGGAAAGATGCCACTTTTTGGACCGCATAGGAGTGGATTGTGGAAGTGGGAATGAAGATGGGCCCTATTCCTGGGATTAGGCAGGCTTCTTAGTCACTTTATCAGTTTCGAGCTCCTTCAACAGTGACTTCACTTGCCAACCTAGTCATGAGTTGGACACCATCATTTTGTTGCATTCAGATCGTCTAGGAACAATTTGACAATGTTCTACAACTCCATCCCATCCATCCCAAGTTATTTATGTTCTTATCTTGAATCGCGAGTCTAGTAGCAATTTCATTTCATTTTCTGGTTTTTGAACTTCCATTGTTGATAGCTAGGAAAGACAAGAGAAATCAATATCTCAGTCCGTAAAACAAAAATGGAGGGATCAAGCCAAATTTACATAAATCCCATTTACTAATTGCAGCATAGAGAAAGCAGTAACTTTAAACTGTGTACCATTATCACCACCAGTGAAAATATCTAACAAAATCAGAAACTTTATCACTATTTTATCAATGGCTTAAGAAACAATCCACACCAACCCATCTAGCTACAGAAACAGCATTCAGATTTCAGACCTTCCAAGTTCCAACCAATACAGCCAAGATGCTTATTTCGGCACTTGGTTTAGAAAAAATCAATAATTCTGTGATCATTACAAATGCATTATGCAGCTGCTCTTGGAACTTTCATGCCAAAACCACGCTTCGCTTTCTCAACTCTGTTCATTAACAAACAAAAAAGCTTCAGGATGATACCTTACAAAGAAACCCCATTTTGAGATGCAGAAAATTTAATAGCAATACATGAGTTCGAAAGTTATAATGGACACACAATGAAGCAATGGGGGGAAAAACAAAAAAGAGAGCTTTCAAACATCCTACACAATGGCACAATGTCGGAATGTCGTACTAACACTTGGTACTCATAACAACTCATAACATGCAGGAATGTACTATTCTAACAATAATTAAAGGAAGGAAATTAGAAAAGAAAGTTAAAACCATCGACCACCATCAATTCACAGAAACTACATTTACAAACCATCTACGTAAGCCCTTTTGTACTTGTCTCATGTAATAAACCCCATTATCCCTATTTCTTTCCATTGTACGATCTTAGTGCCATGTCTTTGCCATTATTCTAAGATCTAGTTCGCCTTGAGGCTTATTCCGAGATCCAACATTTATAAAGAACAAGAGACGTGTTAGCATTACGGCTACAAAGGATTAATGCATAAAACAGTCATGAGAATATCAATACTTATTAGCTGCAACAGATGAATTGAATGAAAGCAGTCTACTTTTAACTAGTTATGGCAACATTTAGCTATCTACATGTATAAGCATGTAAGAGGGGAAAAGAATAAAGACAGACTCACGTTGGCGCAAGTTTCCCAAGGCTATCTAGCTCTTCACCAGTGTCCTCATCCAGAACTCTGCCCGACATCTCAATGATATAAGATCTATCTCTGTCAGGTGGAAGCCCTCTATTAGCAAGCAAATCTAAATCTTTCTGATGGAGCTCTCTCCCGTTTACAAAAACACCAGTGGTTCCACCAGCACAGTTCTCTGGCATTGGATGGTTAAATTCTTCGATAAAAGGCTGCATTGAAAATCAGTTTTTTAATATGTATATATATATACACAAATTACTAAAACCAAGAAACAACAAAATGATTAACAGTCAGTATCTAGGTTAAAAATTATATAATCTTACAGGAATTATGCCAAGACAAGGTCCACCGAGAACACCCCAGAATCCAGCTCGGAAATCATACCTGATTTAGTCATATGCAACACAAGAATGTCAATTATTGAAATACACTAGAAATTACATGCCAGTCTATCACGACAGACATACAAAGAAACTGGTAAAACTCATAGCACAGATCAGAGAGAAAACCAATGGATGCTTACCAATACTGTCCAGGAAGAACCGGTCCAGCTATCTTTTCAGCTTTTTTAACCACACGTTCAGGAATAGGATGTCCGTTAACTGAAATGTTACTTTTCCCACGTTCCTCTGTTTGATTAAATCTTGAGAAATCCTTAAAACTCTTCTTGATAATATTTGCAAAAAATGATTCACCTCCTTTTGCCATTTTCGGTTGATCATCTTCCCTAGTTACATCCCCTGAATCTTGAGAAATCCCAGTATTAGCATACTCATTGAATGACACCTCCATCTCAGTAGGTAATGCCTCTTTTAAAGAATTTTGTCGTGTGGCACCCTTGTTTGACACAACTTTCTCTTGATCGGAGCGACTACTACGATTTCCCTTCCCGAATCGATTGGCTGCATGATTGCTAGAAGAATAATCAAAGTGCTCTTGAAGAGGTGAGCCAGCAGGTGGGGAAGACAAAGTGGATTTGGCAGGCTGCTGAACAGAACTCACTTCCTGTCTTGAAGCAGTTAAAACATCCGGACTGTTTTCATCCTCGGAGGTGCTTGGAGATGAAGAATGAAAGCTTTGCATTTCCTGAGGTCTGACTGAATTCAAAGGCTGGCCAGTTGACGATGCAACAGGTTCTCTATCCATTGACTGAAAATCATAACCTGAATGATCATAATCATCAGAGGAGAAGTTAGTAGCAATTCGGTTGACACGGCCTTCATTACAGTTATCATCAACATCTACAGAAATTCCCTTTGATTCTGCATGATTAAGAAGAACAAGCTTCTTGTCCATGACAGTAAAGTTTATCACAGTTGAACAGGCTCCACACAGCAATTTATGTTCATTTTTCACCATGAGCTGCACTTTCCGGGGCACTCGTAGCAATTCAAAGCAATTATAACACGTTACAAATGGAGCACCACCAGCTATAGGACGAATATGGCGCCCACCACCAGCTAGCACTACTCTCTGGGGCCGGTAATGAACAAAACCACCCATGTCTGAGTTAATATCATTCTGCCATCTAGCATGAGCATTCAATGGGGGCATTGTGGTCCTAGAACTATGGAAATGTGAACCAAAAGACCCAGGGTTGTCAATATGGTAAAATGGGTTGCTAGGCACATCAGGGTACCTTTTATTGCCAAATGAACTGGGTGGAATAGGCGCTGGAACTCGCCGATGTTTCTCATAACAATGAAAGCAAGAACAAGAAGCCTGGTGCAACACTGAACTTCGTGGATATGGCATAAATGGATCATGATTACTTTCAACGTACTGTCCAGAAAAGTATGGATGACGTGGCTGTTGGTATTCTCCAGGGAACTGGTGTGGAGCTCTTCCAAGCATTTTGGATCCAAAAGGATCTCCATATGCAGGGATATGATTCGGATTACGCATTGGAGGATACAACCCATGCTGAGTCACATCATGTTCAACGGGATAAGCAAATGGTTCTGGAAAAAAACCAAAGTAAGAAGGTCCTGCTTCCGCAGCATGCTTATCAGGTCCATAGAAAGGCATTGAGGGCTTCTGCAATCCAGAAGAACTATTTGGAAACCAGCTATCAGTACCACCATAAGACTCTGGAGGAACTACCCTCCTATCAAGCGGAGCCTTCTCTTTTGGTTTATCAGCCACATCACAAGACTGACTAAGTTGCTCCTTTAGCTCATCTAGCTTCCTTAGAAGCGCAGCTCGATCTTGGTCAAGGTGAATTCTACTAGAACCATCAAGGTCAGTTTGATTCTGCAGCGATCCGCGATAACCATAAGAAGAATCCAAATTAAGGTTTGATGGGCCTTCATCTGGGTGTTTTGAGGTAGAAAATCGCACGCCTTCAACGACAACTCTTGGAATTCTCTGAAATTGCTCCATCTCTTCTTGTTTCCCAGCCTGCCAATCAGACATCTGTCCCAGTCTTTGTGATCCACCAGTATATACAAAATTGGAATCCAAATCCTCCTGTTCTCTTCCAAAAGAATTCACTATATCATCCTTGTTCCTGCTAATATCATTTGGGTTCTCAAGAGACCATTTATCACCATCAACCTTTGATTCACTCCTACTTCTATCACTGCACTCAACATCATTATTCTCTGGATCCCTTTGATCACACATCAAAAACCCAGCACTTGATTTAATATCTGCATCAGAGGCATCACTTGAGTCTACTATTCCCTTCTCGGAGGAAGTTTGGGATTTGGTAGAGACTCTGCCAAGACTGTCTTCTTTCGACTTGTCCAAGAAAGTATCTGCTTCATGATTCCTAATTTTAGCTGTTAAGCAAATAACATTACACTATTAAAACAAGAAAAAACTACAAATTTCATGGAAGATCAACACTAAAAAGTTCAGAAAACAACAAGAAACCGAAATCAATGCCTTAAATGGTTTTATTATTCTGATCTCAACAAAAATACTCCATAGAATATACTTTTATGACCATATCGGATTCTGACTATTGAAAAGAGGAGGCTGAAGCGCACTCGATTCTGTCATTGCCTTAGAAAAATGGCAAGCTTACTCATCAATCGGATTGAGGGCATTATAGAACCAATAAAATGAAAAGATAAAAAATAAAAAAGCAAAACCCCAATAAAATGAAAACCAAGCAATACCCAACTTCGAGTTTTCACAGAAAGCACCATGCCCATTGTTGGTAAATACAAAACAACTATCATTAGCATTCTAATAAGATTCCAGAGTCATAAACAGCACACATGATCCACACCTTAACTATACCTTACCTTTCAATTTAACCAATGGGTTCAAGTCTGAACATTTACAGGAAGCTTATTAACATGGATCCAGGATCCAAAATCGATTTTCTGTCTCGTCTTCACCATCCAAACAAACAACTAGGAAAAAAGAAAGAGAGGAGAAAGCAACGGTACCTCGAAGAACAGCACCGCAGCCACCACACTGGTAAACCGAATAATCAGCAAGCTCTGGGAGAAGGTTTTCACACTTTGGACACCGAACCAACCTCACTTTGGTTGACTCGGCCATTTTTTGAATCGTTCAAAGCCTTATGTCAAGCCAAAACAATGTAATACTTCTCTAAACTTATTTCAAAGAGCTTGAGAATCTCTTGCAACAACTATCATCATCAAACACATTCAATTTAAGGAAAAAAACAACAACTCTTTTTAGCTAAGTTTGGTAATAGGAAATAAGAGAATACCAAGAGCGGAAGGGAATTGATAAGCTGAATTAAGGTTCTATTTGTTTTGTTTTTAAGCAAGTTTCTTTTGGGTTTCTTAGCGACCAAACAGGGAAAGGAAAGTTTGGGGAAGAGAGGTTAAGACAATACAATGAAGGATCCCAGAATTTGTGAGAAACACTCTGAAATTTGCTGTTGAAAGAGAATAGTTAAGTGTGTTCTGAAGCAACCTGAGTTTGTACTCTGCTCAATTTTTGTTCCACTTTGGGTACCGAGAAAGAGAAGAAAAAATACAAGAACTAGAAAAAGACAGAGAGAGCACGAAACCGAGTGTACCCTGGACCGTTTCCCAATGGGTGCAGGTAAAGAAAAAAAAAAAAAGGACCATGGAAAACGCCATCGTTTTCTACTTACATACTATTGGCTATTGCAACAAGTACAACCCCTTCAAACATCAACAGCTTCTGGGTCTGGCCTCCACTATGGAATCTCCTACTTTTTTTCACTTTAGTCTTTTTTTTCTTAATTTTCTTTATTATTTTTATTATTTTACTGTGTTTAGGACTTTATTCGATCCAATATATTGCTTTTTTTGGGGACCTTAGTATTGTGACGGGTGAGAGAGAGACAGAGAGAGAGCAAAGCAGAGATTTGGAGGTTGTGAAAAGAAGTGAAAGGCCCCCCCTCTGTTTATATTTGCAAACTTCTCTTCCATTTCTGAGTTCTGACCACCCACATCTTTAAACTTTAATCACTCACTCTGTTTTTTTCTTTCTTTTTATAAATTTATATTTTTTACATTTTGGAAAGTGAATGTATATATGTTTATGTGCCCCACAGCTCACCTAACGTGGGATTAGGTCCCACTCTCTGCTTATTATTTTACCAATTTTTGTCACATACACGTTGCATGGGTTTTCTCATTACAACACAATCATGGACCAATTTTCAGACTAGTTTTCTAGACCTCCCTGGGATTACATCTAATTTTGTTACTAAAGAATGACTGGTGATGGGTTTCAGGATTCAGATTGGGAATGGGAGAAATATAGGTGTTCGATGATGAAGGGAGATGAAACATGCATCGAGGAATGAGATAGGGATGGTGAGGTTATTAACTTCTAAAATAGGTTACCTTTAAGTCAATCAATAATGAATTGCAAGTGTGGTGTTTTAAAATAGTCACCATCCATGCCCACCCCAGCAAGCAAAATAAAATTTAATGAAGAAAACGCCTTCAGACTCTGTTCCCCTTTCCTTGTATTCCCTGTATTCTTAAGATTAAAATAATAAGGGTGAAATGTGAAGTTATTTATAAGATAAGCCTGGGAATTTAATTTCAGTAGTTCTCTTCTCGGAATTCCATTGGAACTTGATGATGAAAGCAACCCATCGAAGAGCTGCTGGTGTGGCATTGATCTCACCATTAATGACGCCTTTCTCACTCGCTTTGACTTCACCCTCCCAATGCAGACAATGAGCAAACGAACAACCACTGTCCCCTTATTAATTGTAGTAATAGTAGATAGAAACAAGAACCCCCCCCCCCCCAAAAAAAAAAAGAAAAATCAAACATTTGCATATATATGAGGATGACAGCGCTAGCGGTGAAATTAGTTACTGAAGTGGTGAGATTAGATATTATAGCGGTGAGATTAAAAACAGCGGTAGAGTGTGTGTTTGGATTCAAACGCAACTGTAACGGTGAGGTGAGAATAGAAAATGACTATTAAAGACATTATATTAGAAATAATATATAATAGAAATTTTTAAAATTATTTTACTTTTACGAATTATTAAAAATATGTAAATTTATAAATTCATTTAATAAAATATTAAAATGTATCTTCCAATATTTTATTATATAAAATGGGAATTTTAACATTTTTAAATCAAAATAATTAAAAATTAAAATAAATAATCTAAAAGTAGTTAATTCAGGGAATGGTAAAATTTCTTTTGATAATAATGTATATTAGTTTGTTATAAAATAATGGGGAAAATGTTTATTATTTTTTCTTTAACCATCAAAGTGTTTTTTTACTTTTCTTTATTCAATTTATTAATAAATGAAAACGAACAAAAAGGCATGTAAGCGTTTATAGCTTTGAATTTTCAATTGGACATAAATGGAGCAGTGAAAATTTTAAGGTGTGGCGCGATCTATTCCCATCCACTGCACTGGAAATTGGTCATCCAAAGGAAGCTTTGTGCTGCAATTGCACAAAAATCAATAGAAAACGCATTGTACTGATGCTAAACGGAAAACCAAAGGAAGCCTAAGTCAGTTACTATGCCTACTTACTTCTAGGTTAAACTTTTGGTTGAAACTTCAACGCTTTGCTTGATTTGATTACTTTCCCAGAGGAAAATGATGCAAGTCCAGTCCTCGTATTGCATCTAAAATTATTTGGATATTCAAATGGTATGTGGGAGACTTGAAATTTACTATATGAAGTTTGAAGAAAAGTTGATGGTCAAAAGGGGTTGCTTAATGGTAATAGAATTAGTATTATACAAATTAGTTTGTGGATGAAGTCTTCTATTAAGTGTGGGTCATGAAACATAAATAAAACAAAGGGTGAGATTCCCTATATATATATATAAGTTGGCTTAAATAAAGAGTGTCCCCATAGCTGGCTGTAGATTCTTTCAAGGACTAATTGACTAAATGGGCATGTTCTATTTGGAAGGGAATAAGGGAATGCCAAAAAATGGTCCCAAAAGCTATTCAACTCTTCAAATAGTTGAGTCCCCTATAACTGAATTTCCTGGTCGTTGTTCACCCTTTTTAACTAAAAACTTGTAAACTAGTGCTACATCGAATGGCCTAGACCAGGCAATGGGAGGCCCATGCTCAGGAGCTTTAAGGCAACGAAAGGCCTAATTTGGAAGCATCTGAAACTGATTAGTGCTATGCATATTAACTCCCAAGACTTGGGTTTTTATGCACATGGCTGGCCTAAAAAACCAGCCTGTTAAATCATTCTCTGACCCAAATCAGGTCTTTTGGGGAAGAATTGTGCTACATCAGAACCAACTTTGCTTGGTTAATTAACACCAAGAACTAAGAAAAGCAGCATCGATGAACAATAAACATAATTACCTTTGAATCAATTACATTGTTTTGTATGTTACTTGTTGCAAAAGCAACTGAATCCTGATCTTAACTTTATAGCCTTATCCCTCCTTTGCCCAAACCTTCTTTTCTTCCAACACTTGCTCTCATGAAGTTCACGCGAGCTGCTCCTTAGAGAAGATGATTCCTTGGCTATGGATTTGCTTGTGAGATCTGCAATGCTAACTGGGGTGAAATCAGTGGGATGAGAAATTCCGGTCATTGGCCTCTTCGAACCATCTCAATAAGGCAGTTCCATTAGATGCCGGTCGATCACATGACTGAGTGATACCAATTCATACGACTCATATAAACGGCTGCCACTATCCCATGTAGCAAATGTTGCTGCATCTTCATTTTTCCTTTTGGTTTTTATCTTCTTCATTTGAGTTTAAATAAAATTTCTGGGGGATTGTCATATTGGTTTATACATAAATGATTATACGAAGTCATTATAATATTCAACAAATTTGAGATTCGAATCCCAAGCCATCACCTTATTCCTAATCAACTACCCATGAAAAAGAAAAGATAAAAAAATAAGGGAAATATTCAAAAAACTGGGTTTAAACGTAAGCAATTAGAATTACAGCATACCATGTAAAGCAGAATTTGCAATTAAATTAGCAGTAACATGGGATTGCTTCAACCAGGCTATTCCACAATTATTGTTGGGATTTTATCATATTCTTATTTGGTTTTGAAGTAACAGTTCAAATCCCTTTTTATGGTAGCTACATCAACAATATATGGAAAAAAAATGCAAAATAAAAACAACATAAAGTTTTTATATTTTTAATTTTTGTGGTATTCTTATTCACCACCAGCAATGTTCTATTTTCTCCAATTAATAGCTATGTAGTTTTCCATGTCCAGTTTACATTTGGATGAATGTCAGTAGCAGCAGCAGCAGAAAAAGAGAAACATATATGAACCAGAACATTGAAGAACAACACGCTAGAAAAATATATTAATACCTGAACATGTTAACATATCATATATAATGTGATAAAAGTTTATCAATATTTTTGGTTTAAGACCCTCAATTTAAAATTGAATCAGATGAAACTTCAAAAGAGGAGCGATAATGACTAAATAATTTAGAAAACCACCCGATAAATTTTTCAGTTTATAAAAAAGTAACCCACCACCACCGATCATACACTTCAAAAAAAAGAAAAAAAAAGTTTAACAAAGTGATTAGACACCCGAATAAAGAAAAGAGACCATTAAAAAATGAGCTAAAAGTCACTCGTTAACCACCCCACTTAAAGATGAACAAAATCATAAATGATAGGAAAGAAGCTTTGCCGAAGTACGAAAGTTAGGATAGTGACCTGAATTGACAAATGATAACAAGATCCAACTAATTTTAGACTATTATTCAAGTCAAGATTTGGATATAAAGAACCACTGATATTAAACATTTCGCTTTTAAAAAAAAGAAGCTAAGATTGTTGATGGTCCACTAAATTTAAATAAAAGCTTAAATTTCCTGGTTGGTCCTACTTCATCATGTCCATTAAAAACAAGGGGTTTCAAGCAAATATCTTGAGCTAAAATAAGATTTGTCTAAAAAGGAAGAAAGCTAGTTATGGTGATGGATAAAAGGGGCATATCAACCACCAAACCTTAGAATTCAACTATGGGGGGCCTTGTATGACAAGTGCCACAGAAATTAAATGATCTTGCATTCAACGTAGTAAGAAAAATGAGCTAGATGATTAAGCGGATAAACACCCTTCAACAGAAATGGCGAGGAAATTTTACATTCTAGAAAGCAGTACTGAAATAGTTCTTGGCAACATTGTCACACAAGATTTGCAACACTTCATTGTTTGTCGGCCCTACACATCGTGGTGTTTTGAACTGACTAAGAGCAGCTCCTAATCCTAAATAATGATCAAGAATCTTCTGGAAAGTTCCCCTCCGAACAACTCGGAGCTCGAGGGGACCAATGGCATCAACCTTTCGTGAACTAACATAGCCTCCATCCACGAAAGATCTATCCAAACAATTGCAGCATTCTGTTAGGACTTCATCGCTTACTTCCCCACTAATTTCCCAAAATACCACATAATGACCTGGGTCAGTAGATACGTCCACATTACTAGAGAAATCAATCACTTCCAGCTTTTCCTTGGCAATTAACTTGGCGGCTTCTTCCACGGCAAGTTGTAAATCTTGCTCGGTGCTCTTGTCGATGTTTATGGCGAGCATGACATTTCTCCTGCAAACAAATTTCAGTTCCGGGGTTGAGTTATGGAAGCCCATAACCTTGACCACATCCCCTAGCTTATATCTGTATAAACCTGGGGTTTACAGATAAAATGAAATTAAGGAATTGGACTTCTTTTAAGAACTAGGAACTAAATAGATGTAAATGCATACTACAATGTTTCAAAGGAAAAGGACAACCAAAAAATTAGACTAAACTTTTATATGACTACACAAAAACCTATGCAAAGACACTAAAAGCATCCATCTTCTCCTTGTTGGCCATAATGCTTTTAATTATTAAAACAATGAATAAAAAATACACAGAAAATTGACCAAAATATCCATCCAATCCTTTTCACAGTACATCATTATTTTGTTAACTAATGTCATCCTTAATATCATAAAAACTTTTAACATAGTTAAAACCATTAACCTCCTCTATGTGGTTGAGATGACAACTAATTAGACAGCCATGAATGACTTACTTATATACTTGAATGATTTTAAAAAAGGGGAAAACCAAGAGATAAAAGGCGTATTAAGAAAAACTTCCTAAAGTTACTAGTTTGAAGCAACGAGAAATATCGCATAGCACACATAGGTCTTCTTAAAAATAGAACTATTTCCTAGTTGAGAAAAGTAACAACAAAGAAACATTTGTATGTACAGAAAGATATACCAAAAAGCCAAATAAATTAAGCCTTTAACTGTTTGATACAACTACTTCAGAATATATGAACAAGGTATGACTGTCTCCGACAAGATCTAAAATGTCTGAATCAAAGAAATTTATTCAGAACAATGCAAGCGGTTAAGAAAACAAAAACTATAGGAAAGAGAAGAATTGCACCAAAAATAACCTATCCTCTATAGCTCCAAAATGACTATACACACATAAACTAATGGTAGGAAATGCAAAAAAAAAAAAAAAAAAAAATTGAATCATAAGGTGAAAATTTTAAGGTACCTCCAAAGTTCGTGATGATAACCTCATATTCTTCACCAACCCTAACTTCAGTAAGATCCACTGGCTTTGGCTCCATGGAAAGGAAAGAAACATTGCCATTGTCTTGCATATGCTCCTCAACATTCTCTTTCAGAGGAATGAACTCAAAATACCCAATATTAGGAAGCACAGCATAAGTAGCTGACTCAGGAGGTAGACTTGGATTGATATTAGCCCCAATCCACCCCTCAGAAGAACCGTAATCAGCACTTATAAGAGGTACATCCGCAGCATAATGCCTTAACTTTTTCAGATAAGGCTCCATGCACCCAGTCATGATCCCATAAATGTATTTAACATTAGGGAACAGCTCTGGTATTAATCCATACCAATTACTTAATCCTGAACATTTCTTCTCAATCAAATCAGCTAATTCAGGATTTGGCTTCAGCAATTTGGCCATAGCAGACCGGACAGAAGGAAATGTGATCCGACTTCTGAGGACCCCTTCTCTTATATCATCACAAAGCTCTTCCCAAACTTGTTCGAAAGTTCGAAATGCAAGAACAATGCTATATGCAAAAGTAGAGGAAACCAACTGAATTTCCTCATGAAAAATCAGCCCGCATAAAAGATGGCAGTACAAAGATTGGTGAAAATCAGGACCAAATATCACCTCATCAGGGCTACAGCACTCAGATTGCATTGCTTTCATCGCTTTTCTGAACTGCGAATTGCGAAAGACATTGCTGGTTGCAGTTCCAGCAAACAAACCCCCTTTGGTTTTAATCTGCTTGCTACTGTAAATGAACTGCAAAGCCCTCCCATTCTCAATAGGAAATTCTCTATATACCAAACAATGCAAACAGATTAATAACAGCTCAAAAAAAATTAGTGGTTGACATAATACGTGTATTTCAAAGCTGGTTAATATCCACTGTATCATAAAAATTGAGAGTAAAGGTGTGGATAGAAAGAAAACTGTTATTGGTCATTAAAGACTTTAAAGGGGAGAAGGGTAAAAAAAATTAGAGCTAGTATATTCAATTAATTACTTGTTTCTAAAAGCAAAAGAAGTACGGAATATCTGCAAAGTAGTTTCCATCAATTCGTCATTAAAAGGCACAAATTTGGGCTTTCCTTGAGTAGTGCCAGAGCTGCGAATTTCAATAAGAGGCTGTCAGTCTTGGAAATCAAATGATAGCAAACAAACTAAAAGGTTGAAAATACCTGATAGAAATGGTTGTTATTGGTTTTCTGGTGAGAATCGGGGAAAAAGCACCATCAGCAACTCTTTGAATACAAGGCTCCAAGTCCTTGTGAGTGACGAGAGGAACACAAGCTTTGAAGCTTTCAGGGTCAGTTCTGCCATTGAGGCCCCAGATTTTGCAAATACTCAGCGCATCCATTTTCTTCCAAAATCATCTTTAAAGTCTCTCTTTGAACATTCTCAGCATCTTTGGTCATTACTTCGAAATCTCTTATTACCTTTTCAACATCCAGAATTTCCTTCTTTTCCAACATCGTTGAAACTATGACCAAAAATAAGATAAGGCAATGAAATGATCACCACTATCTAACTTCCTGTTGAAGACATTATTAAAAAGAAAAGCCAATTACAATTAAATTGTAAAAAAAAAAAAAAAGGTTTTAAACTAGTTTTTTTCCCTCTTTATGCAACCAACTACAAGCAAGATTGAGCTTTTATTTGGTATCGGTAAGTGGAAATAAAAAGGAATTAATTTAGGTAAAAGAAAAAAAGGCTGCTACTGAAAGAACAAGGAAAGTCGAAAGGTAGGAAAAGAGAAAGAAAAAAGGAAAATCGCAAAAGCAAATACGTTGTCGAGAGCAAACTTGTATAATCACGAAAAATTAAGATTTTAGTTAATTGAAACTTTTCGAAATAAAAACTTCCATTTTTTCTGACAAATGGTCATCATAGTCAACCATCAAGAAATTTTCGGCAATTTAAAACCCGCGGGAAACTTTTCAAATCTAAAGACCAAGAAAAATGATAAAATTAATCAAATTTAATTCTAATAAGAAAAACAAAATTAAGGAATGCAAGTTGTATCACAAAATTGAACTTCACATCCCGATCCAAAACTTCAAAGAAATTTACACAAAATTTACAAAAACCAAAAGAAGAAATGAATAGAATCAACCTTAAAAGACGCGCGTGAACTAAGGAAGGTCAACAACAATAAACAAGGAAAATGGAGATTTTTCAATACAACCTAATTAGGATGGGGTATCTGGATTAATTGCAGCTTAAAGTTCTTTGAAAAAATAACCCTTTTGTTTTAGTTCCAAGGTAGGGAGAAGAAGAAGAAGAAGAAGTCAGTTACCTAAAGAAGCTCTGTCTTTTAAGTGAGATAGAAAATGAGAGAAGCTGTTTTTGAGTCAGAAGTTTCAAAGCTATCAGATTTTTATAGGCAGAGAAAAGGGATAAAGGTTTGGCCAAGGACGTTACCATTCCCCCCCCCCCTTCTTTTCCACTAATATCAACTGTCGAAACCATCTTTGGGAGAGGGAATCGAACTTGGGTTTTTGAAAATGAATACAAACGGGAGTCGCCACCGATCTTTGCTTGGTGTGATCGGATCACCTTTTGTTTTAATAAAACGTTTTTTGATTTACTAAAACAGCGTTTTGGTCCACGAATATTTGAGAAAATAGGTTCGGGAGTCGGTTACGTGCGAGGAAGGATTAGCACCCCCGCAACGCCCGAAAATCGGTACCAAATTGATTAATTGATGTCCCAATGTCGAAAGTTTTAACAAAACTGGAAAAGAATTTAGAAATTTGGGTCTTTTGGAAATGTTTGAGTCTTCCTAGAGTATTAAGACTTCCTTGTTTCGAAGGGACCAAATATCACATCCAACACGTAGGACACGATAATTTCAATCCTCAGATCCAAGGTCGTCTCTAATCTCTAAGACTCATTTATTAAAATAACAAAAGGTTATTCGATCATTTGGTCAAGCAAGAAAAACCGAAACCCAACACATAGGGCACGGTCCCTCGAGTTTCCAAACACAGAATATTGCCTTATTTGAAAAGAATTTTTAGTTTTTTTGGGTTAAATTGATGAAGAACTATGTTTTAAAGAAACGTTATTAAAAACAGGAATAGGGTCATGCGATAAATAATGATAATAATGATGATAACACAAAATGATAATATAACTATAATACTGGTAACAACAATATGCTATATATACAATATGTTAATGCAAACGTGGCAGTAATGATAATATAATAAAGTTAATATGTACAAATAATAATATAATAATAATAGCAAGGGAAAATGTACATGGTATACTATAAAGGTAGTAGTAGCGGTAATAGTGATACGAAATATATACAATAAAATAATAAATATAATAGATATAAGGATAATAGTAATAATAGATGCAATAATGATAATCATAATAATAATAATAATGATAACAATGGAAAATAATAATGTAGAAAAATAAGAGTGATACAAAAATACATATAATATAATTATATAATATGGTTATAATAATAATAGTAACATGATGATAATAATAACGACGATATTAAATATGTACAAGATAATAATATAAATATAGTAGTAATAGTAAAACACCAAAATAATAACGTAGCAATAATAATAGTAATAGTAGATATATACAATATACTAACATAATATAATAACAATATAACAATAGTCATAATATGTATAGTAATAATAAATAATAATAATAATAGGTAATATAAACAATATATTAACATAAATGTGATAATAATAATAATAATACAATAAATTAACGATAATAAAAGTAAATAAATAAAAAAGGGACTGAATTGGAATCAGAATGTAATAAAAGGGATGAAACAGTAATAAATTAAAGTAGAAAGGGGTACTCGTAAAATAAAAAAAAACGTTAGGGTTAAATTGCAAAGGACCATAAAAGGAAGGACTGCGCGCACAAATAGCCCATCCATAGGAGAAACACGCGGACCTTGACAAAGATGGGTCGAATTCGGGTCGGTGAGCGCCAAACGGCGCCGTTTTGAAGGGTTTTGGAGCCGGTGCTAAACGCACCGTTTTGCTTAGGTATTTAAAGCAAAAATTTTTGTTTTGTTTTCATTTCTCCCTTGTTTCTGAAAAAAAAAAAAGGGTCTAACTCTCTTTCTTTACTCTGCAGGTGCGCGAGGGGAGGAGCATTCCGTCCGGCGACGCCATGCCGGCCACCGCACGCGGTGGCCGGAAATCGCAAGAGGTTGGTTTCTCCTTCCTTTTTTATTTTTTATTTTATTTTATATGTGCATATGTATATATATTTGTGGAAAAAAAAATTGAATGAAAAAATATACCTTGAATCCCAGATCTAACTTGCGTATATTCCCCTTTTTTATGCTTTTGAATCTATTTCTTCTTGATTTCGATTGATGGTCTATTGAATCTGTTTTCGTTTTTTATTCATTCCCCAAAAAAAAGGGTCTCGATTACATTGTTTTCTTCTGGCTTTATAGCCGAAAACGATATGTAAAAATAGATAGAAAAATACAATTTGTTCTGCGTTGTTTGTCTTCCTCTTTGCAGGTATGGGCGCTGGTGGAGACGAGAGGACCGAGACGCGTGATGGCAGAAGCACGTGATGCCGAAATGCGCGCGTGGGAGTGGAGGCGACGCGCGTGTAGGGGACGCGCGGGGCAGGTGAAAGGTTGGCGGCGGCGCTTGGAGACAGAAACCCTAGGGTTCCCAGGGTTTTTTTTTGAGTTTTGAGCCGGTTGTAAGTTGGGCTAATGGGTCATCCGGGTTTGGGTTATTGGGCCCTGTATTTGGACTGTTTAAACTTTGGACTGATTTTATTCCATTATTATTGGTCTTTTTGAATGGGCTTGGGCCCATAGGCCCGGGCGAAATTAGGTGATTACAGCTGCCCCTCTTTGCTCATCGTCGTGAAACGAGAATAGAGCAAAGACAATAAAAGAACCAATTTTGCCCGGGCTTAGCTAAGCCTTGACCTCTTGATCCGCGTCTTCTTCAAACAGCTTCAAGCTTTACTGTGACTCTTCGCTTCGATTTATTTTGGGGTGATGGAAGTTCAGAAGGAAGAGGTCCGCAACTTGGTTCTTCTTGCTGAATCTTCTCGGAAACGAACGGTGATAGGACAATCTTCAGTCTATTTCACTACTGGTTAGTGGTAATAGAACCATCTTCGATCTTCGATCTATTCCACTACTGGTCAGTGGTAATAGAACCATCTTCGATCTTCAATCTATTCCACTACTGGTTAGTGGTAATAAAACCATCTTCGATCTTCGATCTATTCCACTACTGGTTAGTGGTAATAAAACCATCTTCGATCTTCGATCTATTCCACTACTGGTCAGTGGTAATAGGATAATCTTCGGTCTATTCCATCGCTGGTCAGTGGTAATAGAACCATCTTCAAACTAGTCCACCGCTGGTCGATGGCCGTAGGATAATTTTTATATTGCCTCCAACAGGAGGTTATCAATCCTTAATTTGCTCCACCTGAACTTGTCACACCGTTCTTTGAGGAACCTGTTCTGTTAGAAAATGATGGTGATGATGACATGCTCGAAATGACTCAAATGCCCTTATCTACATGTGCTATGGATGACATGAGAATGGTCTTTTTACTATGATTAGGATGCAATGATCGGAATGAATCGAATGCCCCTAATTGGATGTGGATGAATGCATGAAGATGATCTCTTTGTGATGGATCACTCTGCTTTCCTGGTTTGATTAGTCTCTTTAGGGGGTCACCAATTTAGGTTCCGCTTGCCCCATGCACCTGGTTAGTTTTGAACATTGCTTGGGTTCTTGTAACAATTAGAAGTTTTCAGAGTAGTATGCGAAACTCTCTTAATTTGAATACTGGTGGTCCATTGATCGTTATTCCAATGAAAAGTGCTTAAAAGTTTAATTATAAGAGATATTGAGAATAAGGCTCAAAATGACTAGATTGACCAAAAGATCAGATTTTGACAAGGTAAGTTTAACTAAACGTGTTACAAAGAAGACAAGAACAAGTGTCCAGATATCATAGCGTGAGTTTCCCTGCGCCAAACTTCTTGAGGACTCCTTTTGAACTCGATAGGCGTCTGACGGAATAAGAAGACTTCACTGATGCCCCCAAGTCGTGACGTTTCTTCTTCTTGTTAATTTTGGCTATAGCGAGGTTACCGCATATCCCCTCCAATCAATGGTTTGGATCGCCCATTTTTGGGTTTTCGGTCCAAAACCCCTTGAGTCACGAAGTGCCCTTTACGGGTTTTCACTGACCTCTCCCCCTTTTTTTTTTTTTTTTTTTTTTTTTTTTTTTTTTTTTTTTTTTTTTTTTTTTTTTTTTTTTTTTTTTTTTTAGGGGAAGTATCTCTTGACTGAATCTGAGTTTACAGGATTCGGCAAACTTTTGCCATCCATTTCCGTCAAGATTAGAGCTCCACCGGAGAAGGCCTTCTTTACTACATAAGGTCCCTCCCAATTTGGCATCCATTTTCCTCTAAAGTCTTTCTGTATGGGAAGGATCTTTTTCAGGACGAGGTCTCCTTCATAGAACTCCCTAGGGCGAACCCTTTTGTTGTAAGCCCGTATCATTCGCCTTTGATACATTTGTCCATGACGAAGAGCTTTTAGCCTCTTTTCCTCAATTAGGTTCAGCTGATCGTACCGAGATTGAGTCCATTCTGCTTCGTCCAATTTTATCTCAGCTAAGACCCGAAGGGAGGGGATCTCAACTTCTATCGGAAGTACCGCTTCCATTCCATAAACCAAAGAGAAAGGAGTTGCCCCGGTAGAAGTTCTAACTGATGTCCGGTAAGCATAAAGGGCGAACGGTAGCTTCTCGTGCCAATCTTTGTAAGTCTCCGTCATCTTTCCTAAGATTTTCTTGA